>CAJNIZ010021657.1:70179-85064 GCA_905231905.1 Symbiodinium pilosum
AATCAATATCGGATGCTCAGGGTGGTTCCGCGACACGGCCTCTATACCGAACGCGAGGAATGCGAGTTCAACTTGGACGACCTTGACGACCTCCGCAAGACCTATTTCCAAGAGCACGACGAACAACCACCTCATGACCAATGGCGTGATCCCCGGTTCGCTCAAACTTGGGAGCATCCCTGGCCTCCACTACCACTACGGTTGCCAGCACAAGCTTCAGCACCTTCGCGTGGCCGAACGTCGACACCCAGGCGTCAAACTAATGTGCAGCAAGAGCAACATCAGACCAATGTGCACCAAGAGCAACGTCGTCAGTCAGAGGCACACCAGCGTAAGACCAGCATCAAGATGTACATCGACAACAGGTCCGTTACGGTGACGCCTTCTTCACCTGTGCCACCAACTCCAAGGTCCAGGGCCTAGACCGCGATCACGTACACGTAGCCGCGCCGTGAAGGACGTTGCAGTGCCTCAGACTCCTCCTGGACTACCTGAGGCACCTCAAGCACTACCTCAACCTGACAAACAGGCGATGCCGGGCACCATTCAGTCCGGGCATACCTCCGTTCTCTGCTGCGCCCGGACATGACGCGCTTTTCTGGAGCTCCACCTCGAGCCCCGGATGATGATGACGAAGATCTACGTGCTCAGCTTTTCACGCCGAACGCCGAAGGCGACGACATGACTGCCGAGCTCAACGACTCAACGACACCACGCGCCACGAGCACAACGAAGCCACTAAGGCAACGAGCGGTTCAGCATGTTCAGCTGGCCCGAGTGTCCCTGCAGCACACAGTTCTCCCATCCTTGAACCTTCGGCAACTGCCGAGCAACAAGCAAGCGAAAGCAGCCGACCTTCACAAGCTGCTAGCCTTCCGAAGCTTCCGCAGAAAAGGCCTGCGGATGTGCTCTACACCCCAGGCGCCTACAAGTTCTTTGTCGACGACTTCGGCGAGGCCACCTTGAAAAAGCACGGCGACGCGAACGACATACGACCTCCTTTTTCTCGTGAACCCTTCTACAAGAGCTACTTGAACAGCAAGGCGCGAAAGCAGGAGATGGCAGAGCGCAACATCGACGACGACCCCAGCCGCGAGGACGCCTCTTCGGATGATGAGGCGATGACCGTCTCCAACAACCGCACGCGCTCTCGTCAAGAGCTCGAGCAACTGGATCGCGAGATCCCCTGGAAGGAGATCATCAACCTCCCTCCTCGTGCTTCCTACGAAAAGTATCTCGAGTCCATGAGAGTTGAGCACGACAACTGGCTCAGCTGGGGAGGTATCCGTCCAATGTCTCGCGCCGAAATCCGCAAGGTCATGTCTGACCCAGAGCTGTCCAAGCGGATCTTGAAGAGCCGATCGGCATCTAGAGACAAGAACAAAGGACTTGGCGAGATAAAAGCTAAATGTCGTGTGGTTTTGATTGGCTGCTGCGATCCCGATCTCTTCCATTTGTCTCGTGATTCTCCTACTCACGGCTGTCAGAATCACTGGTTCTCGCCATCGCCACTGCAGGAGCACATGGAGAGATGAACAATGAGACGGGCGAATGGAGTTTGTGGATTTCTGATGCCAAGAGTGCCTTCCTTCAGGGAGAGCAGAACCGCGAAGAGCGAGCTGGCCCACTCTACATGAAGGCCCCTCGCGACCGGATCACCTACAGGAAGGTCAAAGGATGATGAAAAACCGACAGCTGAGGAATGGAAGGAATTTTGCAGCGTGTCAGGGTCCTTACAATGGGTCGCCTCGCAGAGCAGGCCCGAAGTCGGACCCGTTGTCAGCCTTTCGAACAGAGGCCAGCTGACATCCTTCCACGACCTGAAGCACTTGTACGAAACAGTCGAATAATTCAAGCTCACGAGCGACTATGGGCTATGTTACCAGGACATTCCCAGAAGCTTGTCGACAGTCATCCTGACCTACACCGACTCGAGCTGGGCTAACAACCTCGACCTGAAGTCTCAGTACGGTGTTCTTGTGCTCCTGACTCCTCCGCAAGTTTCAGAGGTCCCTTCCAAAGCGACTAGCACTCGCGTGTGCAGGTGTACCTTATCTGCGGAGGCATCAGCCGCAGATGAGGGGGCAGACAGGGGCATTCTCCAACATGTCCCTCAGCAAACTACTTCTGGGAGAACCAGCTCACCGTGTAGGGTGCAAGTTGAATAATCTGCGCCGTCGATGCTAAGAGCCTCTTTGACTGCCTCATCCAGGATAACCCGAATGTGACCGACAAGCGCTCTCTGATCAACATCCGCTCAGTCCAGGAGACCGTCACCCCTCAGCAGGTGCACTGGGTACCGACCTTTTTGATGCACGCGGGCTGACCAAGCTCAACACCCAGCTGATGATGGAGCTAGGGGAGTAGATGCAAGTACCGAAAGCACAGCTAAGGGAGGTTCGTGAGCCAAAGAAAATTAAGACTTGTGTGAAAGTTCAAGGCTTGAGCGTGTAAGCGCGCTTCCCCGAAACGTTTTGGCTCACTCCTTCGTAGAACGGCCGCTGAGCCTTTTGCATTCTTTGCAGTTGCAGGAAAATGGGCGCCCTTCGCTGACTTGTGTTTGCACAGTATTTTGAGCAAGTTCTTGTGTCAGAGGATGAAGCCCAGGCAATTTGTCAATCTTGGGTTTTCCCTCTTATGCCCTGCGCATCAATGCAGTATTCCAGGGATCTAATCTTAAAGAAGTTTGGTGTTCCTGCGTCTTTGTCCTGGGACGCATGTTCAGCTTAAAGTTTAAATGAATTTCCCCAAATGTAAAGCACGGGTCCCTACATCCAACTTCTACGGGGCCTATCTTGGTTTCCCCCTTGGGGGTACCGAATACAAAAAGACAACAACACACAAGGGCTAACATCTCAAGGCAGCAGAGTTGGCATTTGGAAATGTGTTTAAGCTGTGACATCGTTCCTTCCGCCTATCGCGAGCTTGAGCACTACCTGTCAGGCCAAGTACTACGCGCTTCCCAGCAATGCCCCTGCAAAGACCTGCGAAGCCTCCTGCTGTGCCACGTGACTGCAGTTTCAGGGTCCTTGAAGGTCGATCTGTCAGGTGTGCTGTGTGCAGCCAGCTGTGGTCCCAAACACATATGACCCACATGTTGAACAGGACACAACCCTTACCTGGCTCCAAGCCCCTGCACCTCCTACACGCTGTGCAAGTTCCCATGTTGTTTGAAGAATTGTCATTTTATTATTTTTAACTAGTGAAGTCTCCTGCACTGAGGCCACCTGCGACTCATTCACGTGCCCGGATGGCTGGGCCACTCGACATGGCCATACCGCATGGAGCTACATTTGCGAATCAAGATGACAACTGGAGAGGGCGGGCACGAGGGCATAAGCCAACCCCCCCAAGCCTTCACAAGCTTCAGTCGAAGTCTCGTTTCTGGCGCGACATGTCTACAGGACTTAGGGTTAGCACATTTGTTTTGAAGCACTTGACTCGTCGCCTGTGTGTCAACATCTTTGGGTTGGGTGACCATGGCATCGGCCGCAGATCCAGGTTTCCAAGGACAATGCTGCCAGCATCTTCGGAGAGCTGCGAGACGTGTGCTGCGTCGAATCCTTCCTTCCAGGCCATGGGGTTTAAAGTCCTTGAGCGCTTGCATCCGTTGCTCTTATAACAGAGCTGCTTGGCATTTAGCTTAGCAAACAAACAAGGGAAAGATGGAGAATGGTGCTATCTCTCTCTGCGGCCCAAAAAACTTGAAAAATAGCTTCCGCATCATGTTCCATCCCCAGCTTGGGGGTGATATTTCATGTAACCCCTATCTAAGCCCGATAGGCCCTCGCCAGCAGCTGTTTTGCTGCAGGTACGAAGCTGGTAGCTACAAAGGCGCAGGACGACAAGTGACGTGACTGGCAGAAGCGGCCACGTATTTTCGCAGGGTGGTGGAGGCTTAGGCTGGGGATATATGGGGCTAAAATATAGGATTCTATAGGGCCCAGCATCCGTTGAGTCTCTGCCCGAATGGTTCCGTCCCAAAGCTCCACAAAGACAAAGCAGCCGTTCCAGAACCAAAGTGTAGTCCTGCACTGGACTCACTATTTTCTTCCAGTCATGTTGCATTTTGAGTTTTGCTTCTCCCAACGCAAGTAGTTCTTCAAGATAGTTCAAGAGGAGGCACATCGTTCCTTCAAGGATTTCAAGCAGGGTATCACGTTTTCGGTGAATCCCTGTGCAACTTGCAGCCCCATCCGAAGATCTGCGCTGAGGTTGATGAGCTGGCTCAAGTCTGACATCAAAAACAAGAACTGGGTGAAGTGCTACACGAAGACCACGCGAACCAGCAACAAACAATGGGTCAGCAAGTGTGGTGGCAAGTGGAACCTACTGACCCTCATCAAGACCAGCGGAGGCAAGGTGATCGGTGGTTACAATTATCAGTATTTCAGGACGAGCGGCGGCAATTACGTCGGCGACACTAATGCCTTTCTGTTTTCTTTGTCGAACCTGCACAAACACTCGGGCAACCAGAACGTCGGTTCATATGGCATCTATTACCATGCGACTGCTTACAGTGCGTGCTTCGGTGGCGGACACGACCTTTGCGTGCCTCTAGATGAAAGCAGCAAGGCTTGGAGCCGCTCAGTTCGCAATATGTCGGCCGCTCTGGGTTGCGGAAGTTAGTCGCATTAGTTATGATATTGTTGTCTGTGAAAGCAGCTGTCATGAGGCGAAGAGGAAGGCGGAAGGATGAACAGTCAAGAAGATGAATCATGAGGCTGAAGCGAATAAAGCTTCTGTGAGGCAGATTTCGCCAGGACTCAACAAGGAAATGGCCACTGTCTTGGCTGACACCCTGTCTCAGCTCACAGGCGCAATACTGCGCGAGGGCTGATAAATTTCACTCCACACCTCCATCACGGAGCGTCAACACCGAACACAGGGAGAGAAAGTGCACCCGGCACCTTGACCAGAACACAGCGCCGTCGTCCTCAGCAACCCGACAATGCCCAAGAGAAACACACAATTTCAATGCGCGAGAAAGGTTGGCAGACAGAAGGATCGGAAGGCACATGAAGAAGAGTTGTGTGACAAACCAGGAGGATGAGGAGGAGGAGGAGGGGGGGGGGCCGGACGGACAAAGAGGGGAATGGAGGGGAAGATGCAGAGCGGCCAGAAGGAGCACACAAGATGACATGTCTGGGCTCACAGCATTAACAACTTCTTGCTTTACGCATGAAATCAAATCAGCCAGGTGCACTGTTAGATATGAAATGAGTAAGTAGTCAGCGTTTTGAACCAAAGCTGATCGTCAGCCTGTAGAGTTCCGTGCTTGTGGATGTCGGCATGTCGTAAACTTCGTGCTGTTGCGGTAGCACTGCAAAAGGCCGACTTCGGGAATCCACAATTTGTAAAACGACGCCTGAGGTAACCTGGGGCATACATATTGGTGCCGCACTGGAAGCTCCGGCAGCAATGCCTGCAGATCTGATTTTCTTGGCCAAACGGGTAGTTTCCAAGTCGAGGAGATGGAGACTTATTATTACAACAGGCCGGAGGTCCATCAAAGAACCAGCCCAAGCATGTAGGATGTTGAATCTGGAGTGAACCCAGTTTGGTGGTCAGAGCTGTGGTAGGAAGGTTGTCATATTTCAACACCTTTCGCACTTCCAGCACATTTTTCTTTCATTCCTTCACAGCGGATTAAGTCAACCTCGCCAGGCAGAGAGCCTGAGTCACCCAAGCTGACTGTCTCAGGCATGAACTAAATCCCCTGGCCTACTCTACCTTCCATGATCCTGAGGAAGGATCCCAGCTTCGAGATAGCTTGTCAGCTGCATATCAAAATGTGATGCTCTTCTCGACGTCTTGTTGCAACCTGGTCCTAGTATTTTGGGCTATGGGTTATCGAAACAGCACCAAGACAGGAAGGCATTTCGTCCACAAGTTGCCCTGACAGGTAGAGAGAGGATGCCAATTTCGACAGCCAGCGACTTGCAGGGAAAACAGTACATGTCAAGGCCTGAGGGACAGCCACGCGACTTCGTAATGAAAATGGAGTGTCAATCAATCGCAACCCCGCTCGTGAGGGCCGCAATAAACAGCAAAACCAGAGATCCATGCTTATGGTACGTAAGCAGAACTCAGGGGCAAATCAGAGCTGGTGGCCTGCATACATACCTTCTGCCCCAACCTTCGCATCTCCCAACCTGATGTCAGCAAGCAAAAGCCCCTTCCTGCAGGCGTGACCATCCAGCTGGCCTCAAATCGCATCCATCTGATATTGGGCCTGATGAGAGCGCAAAAAAACAAGAGATCGGGTGAAGGTCAATCCAACTTTTGATAAGGTTGGGTTCATAAGGCCATACTTGGTATACCCAACTTTATGCCTTAAAGGAATCTAAGACACCAGTTGGTCGGAGCCTGCAAGGCGACAGCAAGCCGCTTCGACAATGTGCGGCTTTCCCAAAATATGTGGTACCCATAATAAGGATCATTGTATGCTGCGGTCCCCCTATTGATGGAAAGTACCATGTCTCGGACTCTCAAGCTACAGCTCGGCAATCGTCTCGAATATGGATGCAAGTCGGTCCTCGCAAGAGCTGGGCGTAGTCTTTTGCAGGAATTTATGGCGCGGTTGGGGTCACAGAGTGCAAGACCGAAACTAGATTCCGGAACGTGACTAAGTGGCCTTGTGCCATTTCCTACATTTCTGGACTGTGATGCGGCAGGACCTTCCAGCATTAAACAAGTTGAGCATGTATTCATATGCATGGGCTCAGTGCTGTAGTTGTTTTCCATGGCATGTAACTCCTTCAATGAGAGGCTGGGATTTCCAGTACGCAGCGGCTTTCCTGGCACTCCCCAGTCTTCCAGCCCACTAGCCCAGCTTCCCCATGCGCTAGGCGCCACTCAATTCCCCCAGACACCAGGACACTGTAGAATCACTTGAAGCCACCCTTGTCCGAGCCAGTGGCCTCCACAGCCTGATGACAAGCATCTGGCGCGCGATCTCCGGGAAGCGCAGCCCGGCGTGCGACCCTTCGGAGGCCATGTGGAGATGCTCCACATTCAGCACTCAGTTCTGGTCCCGTTCCTGTGTCACTGAGGCACCACGGCCCAGCGGTTGGCTCCCGCCCATCCTGCAAAACGCAGAATCCCACGACAGGCTGTCTTTGAGAAGCAACCAAGTTGATGGCGTGTCTAGCTCCAATCTCCCTGCCTGATTGCCTCATCGGAATGCCTTGTGGTGACCCTCAAAACGTGGCTTGCTGGAGCATTTGACGCTTGCCAGGGACGACTTCCACCCGATGGACCTGCGGCTACAAAGCCCAACTAGAAGTCGCTGCGGTTCTCGTGCTCGCTCCAACCAATCTGGTCAGAGCGCGTCGCCGGCTCAGTCTAGCGTGGTGGCAGGTTTGAAAGTATGGTCACCATGGTAATTTCTTATTACGCTGCTGTTGGCTTGTTTGCATTGTTGGTATCCCACGAGAGGAACCGGGCTTTGTCCACGCCCTCAACTTCGACGCCACTTTCGCTGCCACCCATCAGCCGCAGCGCCACTCCGCATTCTCCTTGGACCCCTGCGAGGACCAGGATGCACAGCATCTTGTCTCAATTCTTGCTTGGTTGCACTGTTTGTTTGAAGCGTGGTTTCTCGCTACGTATTCATCCTGCTAGTTATGTTGAGCTGGAGGCTTTGATCGTGCGGGCTCCGAGACTTCCACAGTCAGCCCCAACTCGCTTTACATGAGTATGCTGCTTGGTGGCACATCAAGCAGACAGTTTGTCTCGGCTGCTTGTGGAGCCACGGTAGCAGATGAAAATGCCGAACTTGATGCAGCCTACTGTACGGCCTAGGGCCTTTTTGAGCTGTCCTTTCTTGGAACTTCTTGGCAGGCAGTCGAATCAGGGCATAGGATCCTATCATCAGGAATGGCTGCCCTTGTGAAAGTGCCACAAAGCCAGCAATCTCAGCATGCCTGAACAGAACTAGGTGCAGTGCGCTGACAGTGCAGGGACTCACATCAGTGTACTAAGCGCTACTGCTGTTGGCAGTTGAGAAATCCTAAGCTGCCGATTGACAACCCACGAGATGCTGTAATGTGTTACTTACCTTCTTTCAAACTCCTGCGCTGCTGAGAGAAAAGCAGAAATCTATTACGCATGAAAAATAAGTTGCACAGCAAGGGGCGTCGAAATGCAGTGTGCTGATTTCTTAGAGGTCGGCCTACCTTGCGTGTTCCTCGTGGTGGGTCATTCTTTGGGGGATCTTCATAGATGGAACATGCCAGCACCCCCAAAAGATCCCAGGTTTCCATCGCCTGCCAACCAAGTTGGCACGCCTGGCAACCTGGGCACACCGCAGCTGGGTTGGTGTAAGTAGGGGTGAAGGGGCTGTACAGGATTTCTGGGAGTTGGTCCCATTGTTCAGGATGAAGGGGGATGATACGGGATTTCTCAAAATTGCGGATCTTTTTTGGTAGTTCCGTTTTTGAGTGCTGTTTGTCTTCTGGGTGACTTGCGAAGAGTCAGGCTTCTGGGCATGTTGTCGAAGTAGAGGTACCCGTTTAGGGGTCCCAATAAAGAGTGTGGCATGTTTGGGTCTATATTGGGGTCCTCCTACTTATGGAAACTACCGCATAACCTCTACATAGGTAATATCCTTAGAGCCTAAACCCTAAATGCTAGTTTCCATTTTCTTTGCCATCATCTCTATATATCCCCAAACACACCACATGGCTTGGGGACCCTAAACTGACCACTAAACTCCAAATCCTAACGCTTAAATCCTAAGCCCTAAATCGTAAACCCTACACCCTAAATCCCGCATGGCTTTGGACCCTAAACCTCACCCTACACCTAAACCGGGAACGAGCTCTGCTGGGGGGTTTGGATCAAGGTAAGAAGCAGACTAATTTGAGGCACTGGCTTAAGGACCGCGCCTAAGGGGCGTCTTCGGGAGCATGGCTTGTGGAGAAAGCGTCTTGTAAAAAAAAACCTTAATATATAATCCCTATAGTTTCCATTTTTCCGTTATCCCAGTATATACCCTATTATACCACCAATATGTAATCCCTATAGTTTCCATTTTCTTTTCCATTATCCCAGTATATACCCTATTATATATTTATATATGTATATATGAATGACAGTGAAACCCTCCTAAACCAAGGCATCAGGCTGGTACCCCAGCACATCGAAGCGGGCCAAGTGCCTCGCCAAGAGGATGTAAGCTGTGGAGAGTTAGGGTTTGGGGTGTAAAATCTAGGGTTTAGGGTCTGGGGTTTAGATGAGGCTAGTCAGGGTAAGATTCGGCGATTTCCCAAAGTTAGGGATACCATTTTGGGGGTCCGCATGTTAAAGATGTTAGTAGTTTGGGGTCTATATTGGGGTACCCCCACTATTCAGGGAACTACCAGCTAGGGTAAGGTTCATCATAGCTGCGTTTGGGGTTTGAGGCATGTTGACTTTGCTAGTCATCAGGATTATGTTTTTTCATCAGCGGTAGGCCTGGTTCAAAAATAGACGTGACAGTCTTCCCGTGGCTTGGTGAGTGTATGCTGAGAAATTTTAATTGTAAGCACGTGACTTCCTTGCAAGAAGAGTCCGTGCCAGGGAATTTAGATGCTTGGAATTCTTCGCAGTCCCCCAAGTATCTGGGATGTCTTTGGCAAGCCTGGATTGCTTCAATTCTACTGGTCACGAAGCAGACTCATTGATCAAGGTATACGTGGACAAATGTGGGAAGGCGGAGTCGACAGGGTTCTGCATTCCCATTTGAGAAGTTTCGCAGCAGTGTCCAAGTCCAGGTTTACGTGAGCTCATGGTGGCAAAACCCGGCATTGAATTGGTCTTGGTAAGGTCCACATCAGTGCGCAAGAAGCCCGGTCACCTGGACCGAAGACTTTGCAGATAGATCTTTGCGCACCTTCATGGTTGGGAAGAGCAAGAACCGGTTTGCATCATGGCTGCAGATGTGACGTTCTGTCTGACCCTGTCAGCCTGCAAAGTCTGAAGCAGCTGAGTGGAAGCAAGGCGTCAACAGACCCTGGCCTGTGTGTTCTCTTCGTCCTGTACGCATCGCGCGCTCCCGAGTTGGAACACGATGTTAATCCCAGACTTCCCTACTCGAAAATGCGATGGCAGCCGTGCCAGGCCTTTGGCAAACTACTTGCCCATCGATTTCGAATCAGAGATTGACCGCATTGTGTGCAGCGCGCGGGACTCCGGAAGATTGCAGACTGGGCAGGCTGCCATTGGGAGACCTGTTCATGAAATGGGCACACTGATAATAGGCTGCACGTTCCCGTTTGTAAGCGAGGTAATTGGTCCAAGCCTTGACTGCTCCATCCATGTAGGTACGCTTAAATGTTGGCACGGCTTCTTCTTCCTCGCTGACGAAGCTGCTGACTCTGTCGCATGCACAGAGGACGCAGACCCGGTGGCCGGATTTCTTGCCAACTACCAGGGGTCTTTCGTGTTTCAAAACTGTTCAGTCAGATGGTCCTTCAGGGTTGCTAGAAGAGTGGGTGTCCAAAGACCGTTGAGAGTGTGAACGGCACAGCAGGTGGGGAGATGAGTAAACCCTGAACTCCCAAGTCGGACATCCTCCAAGAACTGTCAACTGGCCTAAGGCGCCAAGTATCTTGGACCTTCAGCTTTTGCAGCCTAAATCATCCAAATGCCATTGATATCCTCAATATTTTTTGTAAATCCCCAAACCTTGAAACCGAACACCCAAACTTCGTAAGGCTTTTAGTTCTTCCCAAGCGCCCCCTTAAACATGTAATGGCTTTACAATGTGATGGTTGTACATGTCACATGTTTCTGTGCAGCTGAAGGCCTAAGTCTCTAGAGGCAATGATATGCGGGTGAATTTGACCGGCTGACTGGTAAAAAGGAAAGGCCTCCGTGCAAGCCGACAGGAGCGGTCTCATCATCCACTTGGCAGCTCACGGTGACGAGGCCCGCTCACAACAAAAGCACTGTTCGCCAATGAATTGCACCAGTGGGCTTCAGAATTCGGAGCGAAGCAGATGCTGGAATCAAGTATCATTAACGAAATTAATTGAGAAGATTGAGAAGGACGCCATGACGCAATTGTCACATGACTCATTCCAACAAGCATATTGTATATATACATCGAGATATACCCAATAATGAAAAGTCAAATGGAAAAGAACATGGAAATTGTGTGGAAACCGGGATTGCATAGACCGTTTCTTCTTGAGTGCCTTCGCCTGCATGCTCCCTCGAGCTACGCCAGGCTGGTGGTCTCATTCTGGAGAGCACCAAGGGCACAGGAGAAGTCCACAGCTGCAGCCATGCAGCCCGGCTTTGCCAATGGGGAATTGGAGGGTTCCCGGAAACCTCTGAGGGACCCTACATAAGAAGGGCTATGCATGCCACGTTGGAGCCTGCAATGGTGGCCCCTCTACGGAAACTCAAAGTTCCGCTAATGGCTTGCATGATACGAGCTAGTTGCTTTGGCGGTGCGTTCACCGAGGAGAAGCTAAGAAGACTCTTGAATGTTGGGGGTCGCGGACTTCGTGGCGTGTCCTTGGTATTTCTCAGCTCCTGCAGCTCCAAGAAGCTTGCGCAGGCTGCTTGGCGCCAAGGCCTAACCAGACTGCCACGGCATGCCACGGCTATCAGTTCTTGATGTTGTGGTTGGTTCGTTGGTTTTCGACCCTCATCTAAGGTTTTCATCGACTGCGGATGCCAGCACGTCATTGCAACAAATAGGCCGGATGTGTCGCCTTAGTTTTGACTGTGCGATGAGAGCCATCCAGATAGATTTTGATCTCGTCGCGTGCCATCACGGATATGCAACTCAAAGACTGTCAGTCAAACTGGTCACAGGACAGTCCTCGATGCTACAGCACGGGCCTTTACGGAACGCTTCTACGGTGCCCTCTTCGTGGGGAAGCCCCTGAGCTGCTGTTAAGATCCCATGTGGGCAGCGCAGGCAGGCCTTGCATCCGCTTGTTGCATAGAAGATTTGAGTTTTTTCAAGCTGGTGAATGGCATCGGAAACGCACCGCAACCGCCTAGCTTTGCCAGTGCCCAGGTCGATAGCATCAGCTTTTGAGCACACGAAAGAGGCTCTGCTGGCTAGCTCGCACCCGGAGGCTGGGCTGGTCAGCGGTCAGGTCATGGGACCCTCTGACACTCGCACAAACAAACTGCCCACATGCTGCCATCAGGTGGCCGATCAGTCGAACGCGTTCCTCTTGCTCACAAACCATGAGAGACTAGAAGGTGCCCAAGAGCTGGCAGCATCGGGTTGGCTTTCACATGCCTGCGCACCTAAAAACAGTAGGGGATCCGGAGAACTAACTCTCAGTCATGTTTGGAGGATAAATTCTGTTCCCTTGGCTTCATTGACACTCTAACTTCGCATGAGCTATTCGAGGTGGCGACTGTCCTAGCGCCTTCGCGGGTGGTGATGGATCATGGCAGCTCATGGAGTATGCAGACAGGCAGGGCTGGCGGCGCCAGTTTGAAGGTTCAGCCTGTAAGTAAATTCTACACCCCACACAGAGTTGAGGGATTGAAGGCAAGTCTAGCTGTAAGCCACAATCAGACAAGTCCTGGCGATGCTTCTGGCTTGAGGCCTTCTTCTGTCCTTAGCCAGCGCGACACAGACATCGAGGGCTTCCAGGCCAGAGTTCAAAGTGAGGCGTGCTATTCACGGTGCAGCAGGGACAGATTAATCAGACCCTTGCCTGCCTTTCATGATGACTCATCTGCCAGGAGGCGTGCAGCTTCCAGGACTGAAAGCCCGCCCAGTGAGGTAGGTGCTGGCACTCAGGTCTTGTTGCTGTCGTCGTTTGCTGCTGCTTGCTACTGCTCTTTCTTGCCGTTCTATTGTGACTATTGAAGCTGCCTGCATTGCTTGTTGGATTTGTCATGAATCTCTTACCGTAAGGGAGCCGAGTATTTAGGTGGCTGTGTGGCTTGTGCACATGGTCTGGATTCTGGATATGTTCACATCTCTGAACTGGAAACCCTTGCTGCATCAGACCTCAAGTTGAGCTACCCTATTTCAGTTTTACAAAGCTGCTACGGATGAAGTTCCGGCATTCAGATTCCGTCAGAGCTGCATGAGACATGAGCAGCTAGTTGTGAGGAAATTCGTATTTAATTTGCAGGACAAGCTGACATTCCTCCCGCCGCAAGTGGAGGACTTCTTTCGACCCCCAGTCATGCAGCAGGCCTAAGAGCCAAGAAATTGACAGCCTGGAGTTGCATAACAGCGAAAAGTAGTCCTGGTGCGAAGGCAAGTAGCAAACAGACAAGAAATGAAAGAGAAGGCTGCATGAAGTTGTGGGGCCACTGGTGCCCTAGCAAAACTCAAGTAGCAGTCTGTCCCCGCGTGCGGACAGGTTCTGATGCTTCTTCGCAACCGTCGTGCATGTGCACTGCATGGTCCGGAGGCAATCCGGATCCTTGCCAGCTTCCATGGGGTCGAGCAAATCGTCTCATAGCCAGGGCGTGGTAGGAGTTCCTAGACCTTCCGTGCAATAAGTTGTCTGTAGGAACTGGCACGTATTGGTCACGGGAGCCGTCCTGGCTCACCCAGAACAAGGCAGCCCCCTAAAGCCGACACCCTAAGATCCTCAATACCTCTCCTCCGCAGACTCCTCGTACGTGATCGTTTGAGCACCAACGTGCAGCCGTTGATCAGGGCATCGGGAAGACCGCCCTCAGTGTGGAATTGGCGCGCTTCGCGGCAAGTCCTGGCAGGCGTCGACGCACCACCCAACAGGGATGGAGAGTCCAGTGGAGACCTGTTTGTGAGAAGAGGAAGCAGCTTGCAGGCTGTTTTCGAGCAACGTGCTGCACGTGCGTCTGGATCAGAAGAGCAGAGCTGTCAAAACCGTCAAAGTGACTTGTTGGCATTTGCTTTGCCATCGGCACCACGCACAGCACGTGATACTATGCTGACCGCCTAGCAAACCCTGCCTTGCTCAGAACAGGTCCAAGCTTCACATGGTAGAGTTCACCTGCAAGACATGGCACGTAATTAAGGAATGCGTCGATTTCTTCATGGCCAGGCCGGAGTTTGCTGACATGTCAGAGTCAGCGATGGCGGGTTCCTGGCAAACACTAGACGCATATGGCTATAAGGACCCAGAATGAAAGCAGTTGCCTTCATTAGCGGCCTTGCCTTTCCATGCGACTTGCGGAACAAGCACAGGGCTGGCCCCTGTTCGATGGCCGAAGCTCCGGAGGGCCACAGCCGCTGCGTGGCTTCTGGGATTGCATCCCAAAGTGCTTTTTTTCTTTGATAAGACGTGGTAGCTTGACTGCAGAGAAGACGTTAAAGGACCCCAAAACTCATGACGTTGATCCCCGGACCTAGCGTAGCCAAGTTCAATCCAGGTCTGGCAGCTACAACAGCTGGAAAGGTGTCTCGGATCTGATGAGCTTGCAGTCCAGGCATGCCAGAGATGACTATGGCTTGGCCGTTCTGCTTCAGGTTCAGATCACATGCTCCAATCCTCTTGGTGCTGGACGATGAATGCAACGCTCTGGAACAAAGCAATCCATTGCGAGGCGGGGACCTTGGGGATAATGGAAAATAAAATGGAAACTACTATAATGGAGAATCAAATGGAAAAGAAAATGGAAAATGAAATGGAAACTACTTATAATGGAGAATCAAATGGAAAAGAAAATGGAAAATGAAATGTAAACTACCATAATGGAGAATCAAATAGAAAAGAAAATGGAAAATGAAATGGAAACTATTATAATGGAGAATCAAATGGAAAAGAAAATGGAAAATGAAATGGAAACTACTACAATGGAGAATCAAATGGAAAAGAAAATGGAAAATGAAATGGAAACTGGGATTATTATGGGTTAGCCTTATGGAGGGCCTTGGAGTTCGGCTTTACGGCTTAGGGCTTTCAGTGTCTAGCATGCAG
>CAJNIZ010021668.1:0-10022 GCA_905231905.1 Symbiodinium pilosum
TGAACCCAAAGCTCAAAACCTCAAAGCCTGCAGCCGCACACCATAAATCCTAGGGCCTGAACCCTAAACTCTCCCTAAACCCTAAACCCTAAACTCTCCCTAAACCCTAAGCCCTAAACCCTAAACCGCTTCCTGGGCATCCCGTAGTCCATCTATTGCTCTTCATGCTGGTGCTTAAGGGCTATGCATGGGAATTGTCTGAGGTTTAGGGTTTTAGGGTTTTAGGGTCTTAGGGTTTAGGGTTTAGGGTTTAGGGTTTAGGGAGGGTTTAGGGTTTAGGGTATGTAGAATAGGGTTTAGAGTTCAGGTTTTAGGCTTTTGGGCTATGTTCAGGGGTTCGGGCTATTATTTCACCTATTTTTGGTGTCCAGGTATCCAGGACAATTTAGGGTTTAGTCGTTTGCTGAAGGTTTCTGCAGGGGTCATCTGAGAAATCCCATAAGCTCATCACCATATGCGGCTTCCCACTAGTTGAGGGTCCGTTTTGGGCGTTTTGCCATATACAAGTATGGTAGCCTGGTAGCTGAGGGTCGATATTGGCGTCCGCAATTTGGAGGCCTCCATTGAAGGAGATGCGCAAATTGATGGGCCCTCGATCGGGTGCCATATCCTTAAGCCCCCAACCCAAAGACAGAAACCAAACTTACCTTAAAAATGAGGGGCCGCACTATACTGTGGCCTTGTCTTGACTTGTATGGTGAGGGTATAGGATATGTCAAGCAGACTTCAAAGGTATGCTGGCAAGTATTTGAAACAAATATGCGGGTCCAACACTCCATCTTAAGCACTTGCAAATCTTGCGGAGCGTCCGGCCCAAATCGTGGCAGTAGGGGCGCAAGAAAAGAAGAGGTTCATGTGGAAGTCCCTCATCTCAACTAGCATGTAGTTATATATTTCATACTTACATGTACCTATGAGCCATGGTCTAAACTCCTTCAAGGGGTATGATGGGGATTCTTCAGGGAAATATTATAGGGCTATAAAGGGGGATACTAGGAGTTTATACGATGGCTTATATATAGATATATCTACATATATGTGTGTATATATATATCTGTATATCCCCACGCACAAACTAAGCCTTAGATCCCTCACTATAAACCATAAATCCTAGACTTCAAACCCTAAACGGGGAACTCCCACATGGGGCCTGCAAGCCTTGATGCTAAGAAGCAACAGAGCAGGGTGCATCTGCCAACTGCGATGATCTGCTTTGTTGCGATGCTTACTGGGGGTTGGTATGGAATAAGGTTTAGGGTGTAGGGTTTGGGGTTTCGGGTTTAGGGCTTTGGGTACGGAATGAGGGACATACATTATGTGAGGATTATATTCCCATATTCCTACGAACCACCAGGAAGATGTGCAGCGCACAAAGTTCCATTTTTTGTGGGAAGCTCAAGGCGTCCAGCTTTGCTTCACAGACTTCCCTTTTCATTCTGCTCTTGAGACTTGTCCAAGGGAGACCGCAAAGCCCCAAAGGCATCAAATTTCCTGCCCACGCCCCTCACATGGTGCCTTCGCATCAAGAGTTTGAGCGAGGAACTGTCGCATACACTGCAGGCCCTGCCCTGTAGACTGCGCCTGTGCTCGCTCGGGGTCAACTCTACCGTGGAAAGTGAGGTTTAGCGCGACTCTGCCGTGAGAAGTGAGGTTTCACGAGAGTCCTCAGTCTAGACAGGCATCATATCTGGATCATCATCTTGCTGGCGTTTACGGCAGAGTGCAGTCTGCAAATATTCCTCTATAATCCCCATCTGTACCCCAATACCAGTACTTATAGTCACTCGCCCACTTCCTTTAAGCGCCAGTAAGTCATAGTGCATGCTTAGACGGAGAAAGTGCATGATCCGGATAAGAAGATGCTTGTACAATTCGTTGGTTTCAGTGTAATCCCCTCCCCCCAATCTCAAACACAAGCCACCGGCTGAACGCCATTATAGTCACCCATATGTATACATGTATAGGTTCACACACACACATATATATATAGATATATACATATATCTATACATATATTATATACATGGGTATATTGTATGTATATGTGTTAGGGGAAAGGGGGAGGTGATTCTCCATAAAGCAGATTTCCATTTTGCGGGCAGATGGGCTGGTCTCCAAGCTGTTTTCCTACTGGTTCTGGAGAGGACATGAGGATAGTATATCTTCAAGGCTTTTCAGAGTGTACAGGTAGAAGTGACAGTCCTTGATGACGATACCACCATTCAGACTCCTGGAGTTCTTCCTGAAGGACCAGTAGGTTCAGTCTCTTGCTGGCACAGACTTCGCGACATCCGAAGAAAATTGAAGCATGCTCTTATCGTCATGCTTTTCTGCATGACTTAAACCCTAAACCCTATACCCGAATACAGTAGACGCCTAAAATACGAATGTGGCCACTACGACAGTAGCAAATACTACAAAGACAACTATGCTTGCTACATCGACAAAGACGGCCGCGACGCCGTGACGACAATAGCAGTGGCGCAGGCAACCACAACGACATCAATCTGGTACTGCTGTATCAACCCCAAGGTTCAAGTACTAGTAATAATAGTCATGGGAATACTAGTAGTAAAAGCAATAGCAATAATAATAGTAGGAAGAGTAGCTCTGTATATCCACTGTGAAAGTACTTAGGCTCTCTGGAAAAGCGTTTCCCTGGGGTTTAGGGTTAAGGATTTAGGGGCTTACGGTTTAGGATTTAGGGGTAACTCATGAAAGAACTGTGGATGCCACCGTAATACCCACCATGACTGCTACTCCCTGCACTCCATAAAACCTAAGCATTGCTATACCCCTCTAGAGGTGCTTTGGGTCAGTCAGGGTTTCACAATAAGCCCTAAACCCTACACCCCCAAACCCTAAACTCCTAAACCCGAAGCCTAAAACCCTAAACCCTGAACCCGAAACCCTAAACCCTGACCCTAAACTCTAAACTCTAAACTCTAAACCCTAACGCTAAACCCTAAACCCTATACCCTAAAACGGACATCTTGCACACACAAGCTCAGAGGCATTTTATAGAAAGTAACGCTAGCTATGACCGTGGTACAGGAGATGCTAATAAAAGCCTGCATGACATCATTCTGGTTTAGGGTTTAGGGTTCCGGGATTTAGGGTTTAGGTGTTTAAGGTTTAGGTCTACAACAGTATCATAATTCCCAAGGTATAGGGTTACTTAGGGTCTCAGGATTTTTGTATATTCACCATAGTAGGGAATGAAGGGAAACCACTGCAGATTGTCGTTGGGGTCTAAGTTTGAAGGTTTGAGCTTTTCCCTAAATTCCTAAACCTTAAACTCCTAAACCCTAAACCTCAAATCCGTTTAGAGCAGGTAAGGGAGTTCCTGTAGTGGTCCCCATACGATCCCACATAATGGCCCCTATGACCCTTACCTTCATTCCCTTGTAACCACCCTAAAAACTGAACCCAAAACCCCAAACCCAATACCTTCTCTCCCAAGTAGCCTTGAGCCCAGTGTAGGGCCCAAGGCTAGGGCAGATGCAGAATTCTTGGATTGAGCCCCTCTGAAAACTGTACTTCCTAGGATTCAGGGTTTACGGTTTAAAGTTTAAAGTTTAGGGTTTAGGGTTCTCCATCCACATAAATGCCCTGAGCCCTCCAGCGCTCACATGATTCACCCTGCAGTTGGCTCTAAGTTCCATTTCAAAGTGTTTGCCGGCATGGTTTTGCTGCAGCCGGACGCCCAGAATATTGCAGGTGTGGTGTAGGGCTTTGGGCTGTGGGATTTGGAAGTTTCACGGTTCCCTAAACGCTTAAGGTACGGTCTAATTGGCAGGTATATTAGGAAATTTCTATCTACGCGGACCTATAACAAAGGAAGCGCTTTGGGACTTTATTTGGCCAGAACTTAGGAGATCCTGGGGAGCTGAGCTGGAGGCCGCAAACCTAAACCCCTATGCCTAAACTCCGAACCCCATAGACCCCAAACCCCAAACCTCTAAACGACAACCCCCCAACCCTAAACCTTAAACCTCTAAACCCATATGTAAGAGGCCTACCCTAAACCTTGAACCCTAAACCCCTAGACCCCTAGAACCCTAAACCCTAAACCCCTAAATCCTTAAAGCCCTATGCCCCTGAACCCCAAACCCTAAATCTTAAACCCCAAAATCCATAAACTCTAAACCCTAAACCCTAAACCTCTAAACCCTAAACCCTCAACCCTAAACCCTAAACCCTTAACCTTAACCCTAAACCCTGGAAGATGACCGGGCATCCTCCTCGGAAACGACTACCACCCCAGTGGAAGTGCCAGGGGAGGAAGTTGGCTCTGTGGAAGGTGCTGAAGTGGCAAGGGTCACGGAAGAGGGTGCGGCAGCGAGCGTCACGGAGGGGAATGCTGCGGAGCAAAGTGCCATGCAGGAGGTCGATGGGATGGAGGGTGTCTCAGAAGACAACGGCCTCAGACCTGGTGCAGAGGGCACTTCATGCGAGGTCAACGCCACGATGCCGGACTCGCTGCAGGATGATGACAGTGCGCTACGTGCAGGCCTTGGAGATGCTCTACGAGGACCAGTACCTGAGGGTGAGGTTGGTGGCAATACTACAACAGCGGCTCGAGATGAGAGCGGCAGAGGAACAAACGGAAGAGAACATGGTGCTGAGAGCGCAGCGCATGAAGCTAGTAACGCGGAGGAAGGCCATGCCATGGACGTTGTGGAGAGTGAGCCTTACGTGGTGCCGCCTGCATGGGCGAGGGTGCTCCGAGCTTGGAATGATCCAGCGATCGGTGCCGGCCTTCCAGACTCGATCTTGAGTTGTGGAGAATTTCAGCATGGCACCATGGACGAGGAGCTTGCCCATGGCGACGAAGCGGAGACTGCCGAGATTGCAACCGTGGCGGCCAGTACAAGCGCGACGGGAAGTGGGTTGAGGTCGTCTACTGAGGGGTCTGACCAAGCTGAGAGTGCACCCAAACAGACCAATCTAAAAGGTTGGCTGAAGAAGGGGTAGGGTTTTTCCGTTGCCTCCAAATGAGATGAGCTCAGCTCAACGATGCTGCATCCGATTGTGATGGGGAGGGATCTGTAAAGGGGTCTTCCTTCTTGTAACCTTGCGGATGTACCACTCTGTGCACAGACATACCAGGGTGTGTTACGTCGCTGAAGGGGGGGGCCTGAAGTGCTCCGGCTCTCGTGTGCAAGCTTTCTGGGCCGTGTTCTAGTAACATTTCCGTGGGACTCTGTGCCACGGAGAAAAGGTCCCATAAAAAAAAACCCTAAACCCTAAACCCTAAATCATAAACCATGGAAACTCAGGTTGCTTTTCGCAGTGGCGGGCTCCTCAGCGAGCTGCAACACAGAAACTCCGCACGAAGCGGAAGATTGCAAGGTTGTAGGGCTGTTTAGGATTTAGGGTGTAGGGCTGTTTAGGGTTTAGGGTGTAGGGCTGTTTAGGGTTTAGGGTGTAGGGCTGTTTAGGGTTCAGGGTGTAGGGCTGTTTAGGATTCAGGGTTTAGGGTGTAGGGCTGTTGAGGATATAGGGTTTAGGGTGTAGAACTGTTTAGGGTTTAGGGGGTAGGGCTGTTTAGGATTCAGGGTTTAGGGTGTAGGGCTGTTTAGGATGTAGGGTTTGGGGTGTAGGGCTGTTCAGGATATTGGGTTTAGGGTGTAGGGCTTGGGGTGTAGGACGTTGAGATAAACAGTTCGGCGTCAGGGTAGTGGTCGCAGAGTCTGAGGGTCAGGGCTCTCTCCGTAGGGTGCAAAGGGTTTGGCATAGTAGCTTGTATGGGTTCAGGGGTGACATGGGTAGACCCCACAATCTAATCATTCTTTAATTGCGAAAAAGGTCCCACATCCTTAAAAGCTTTATGGCAACTTCGCTGCAAATGGCCTGGGGGTAGCTCATAGCGATACTTGGAGGTTCATGTCACTGGGCTTTGACCCTACTTTTGATCCTCCTAGCTGGGTTTATAGTGGTTACCCGAATAATAAGAAGGGTTCTAACGACCGCCTAAACCCTAAGCCCTAAAGCTATAAGTAGTTATTACGTCCCATGAACCTTCAAGTAGAGGTTTTGACGGAGATCTTTTCGGGCGATGGCATTTCATTTTTGATCTTCCAGCCTGCTGCGGTGTAGGGTTTAGGTCCCTTCTGTATATGCACAAAATCACACGCCACGCAAATCCACTTAATTTTCTGGATCCTTTGTGGTGCAAGTTGGATGCAGTTTGCTCTCTCTCTCTCTCTCTCTGCTTCTGGGCAATCTGAAGATACAAGTACCTAGAACAATCCCCCAAGAATAGGATACACCACTCATTCCCCAAATGTATATGTATATATATATAGATATATCTATATATATATATATAGATGTAGATATGTACACATATACCTACACATAGATTCGCAATCTCTACATATGTATAGGGTTGTAAATCTCTCGGGTACACATCCAAATCGTTAAATGGGGGTGAGCCCTAAATCCGAATCCTAGACCCTGAGGTTCAACTCTAATTCCTAAACCTTAAACCCTAAGTTCTGAACCCTAAACCCTAAATCCTAAGCCCTAAACCCTAAACCCTAATCCCTAAATTTGACCCTAGGCTTGATTTTGGGGAGAGGGCGCTGGCTTTGGGTTGATGGTTTTAAGGTCAGCAGAGTTGGCAGCTACGGCTCTCCATGTTGGGGCCAAAGGTCAAGGGTTTAGGGCTTAGGGTTTAGGGTTTCGAATTAAGGGGTTTAGGAGTTTAGGGTTCAGGGTCTGAGGGTTTAGGGTCTCTGGTGATTGATTTCCATCGCTGTCCTCATAGCACCACTATTTTCCCTGGCCTCACCACCCCGCACATGCGAAGAAGCTGCTGCGTAGGCACTGAAGTTGTAATTTGTGCAAAGATTCAGACAACTAGATACGAACCTGCGAAAACCGTAGTTAGCTTAAGTTTAGACCCAAATCCTGAAACCTTTGAAGTTCTACCTAAAGCCCCAAACCCAGCACCTCACAGTAAGCCCCTCACTACCCCCCAAACCTTAAACCCTAAACCCTTAACCAACAACTTCAACACAGTTACGGTTTAGGATTTAGAGTTTAGGATCAAGCGCCCTAAACCCTGATCCCTAAACCCTAAACCCCAGTTTAGGATCAAGCGCTTGACTCAGGTGCCATGGGCCTTCCTGCGTACTGCAGCATCTGAGGCGAGTCTACCTGAGGTAGGCTGTTTTTTAGTAGGGTGACTGGAAACGAGCATTCAAAATGCGATGGAAACCCTAAACTCTAAGCGCCAAACCCTAAACCCCTAAACCCGTCAACCCCCTGAACCCTAAACCCTAAACCCGAAACCGTAAACCCTAAACCCCTAAACCCCTAAACCCCTAAACCCCTTAACCCTAAACCTCATGCAGACGTTTATAGGGTATCCCAAGAATTAGCTACCTACACTATTCCCTCAGTCCTCATGTCAGCTATGGTCTAAACTCCTTAGAGGGGGTCATATAGGGGGTTAGATAGGCGACTACTATAGGGGTTATTAAGGGATGCCAGGAGTTTAGACTATGGCTCATGTACTTCTGATATTATATACCGCCCAACAGCCCCATTTGAATTCAAGCGGCCCCTGTATTGCAAATCCCCATAAACCCGTATATGAGCAAGGTTCTCATTGCATGTACCATGTGCTTTTCCACTGGATCCTCCATTATGCTAAACATTCAGACCCTTACCTTACACCCATCTGGAACAGACCTAAGGCCTTCCCTAACCTAGGCCCTACGCTCTAAGCCCTATACCCTAAACCCTCAACCCTAAACCCTAAATCCAACGCCTGAAACCCTGAACTCTAAGCCTATAAACGGCGAGCCCCTAGCCCTAAACCCTAAACCTTGGGTACTGCCCACACCCAGTAGCAGTCTATACTAGGGGTCATATTAAGGGCTATATATATAACTATATTATAAACATTTTCCAACTGTTACTGAGTGGGGGCAGTACCCAACCTAAACCATAAAACCCTAAACCCTAAACCCTAAACCATAGCCTTTTTGAGAGCAGGCCGCCGGCTCCTGTTCCTCCGGCAGCACGGAGGCCCCACCGCTTCGCACATCAGACATCCCCGCAACACACGGAGGTTTCCCAAAATTGGGGGGACTCTAGGGGTTGTATAGGGTTCAGGGATTAGGGATTCCTCAAATCAGGGGCACCGTATTGGGGGGTCCCTATTATAAGGACTTTAGTATTCTGGCGTCTATATTGGGTTTCCCTAATTCGGGGAAACTACCACACAGACTAGGAGCATATATGGGCAGCGGCTTTTTTGGACTGCTCTACTTAGTTCTTTCGATTTAAAATGATACCAAAAAATCGCTTAGAGACCATGCGGTCACACCTATTTTGAGAGACCTTCATGTCTACCAGATCATGTTCTCTTCCCTCTGCACACCAGTTTACAGTCACTCTAAGAAACCGCGTGGCTACCTTGTGGGACTTACTAGGGGCTGTCAGTGTGAGGGTGTAACCCCTAAACCTATCCCCGATAGTCCTTTTCAAAAGGAACACACCTATTCCTAAGTAGACTTACTACCTTAAACCCTAAACCCTAAGAACAATGAAGCCTCAACCCTAAAGCGCTATTTGGTTTAGGGTTTAGGGTTTCTTAGCAGACTTGCTAAGTCAAGAGAGCTCTGAGTATGCCGAAGTGTGCTTACAGGGCTACCAGTCTTTGAGATTGGTTAGAGCTAGGGTTGAGGGCTTCAGCAACTACAGCTACTCGGAGGTTCAGGGGCATGATGGCCGATGTATAGTTTATATACAGTTAAGGGTCCAGGACTTACCCTAAGCACCCTATACTCTAAACCCTAATCCCTAAACTCCGGGCTTAAGGTATCCTAAATCTATTAAGTCCAAGCATAGCTTTAGTACCACTCATGAAGAAGCTCTTGCTAGGGGATCTCGGTAGTCCCTTAAACTACTCAACACCCTAGACCCTAAATTTCAAACGTCCACTACGCTCTTGACAGAACATCTTGTTCTAAGCTCCAACTCGTGTAGTGAGAATCACCTCACAAGCTTCTGACAGGAAGGATGTTCGTCCTCACTGGCAGATCTCATGGTTGCGGAGGCTGGAGAGTTGGATAGGGTTTACCTTCCGTCGGCTTCTCAATGGTATCGTGGGGATTGTGAGGAATGCCCACATTGCGCTGTAATGAGTACTATTGGCACTCAGGGCAACATGAGCATGAACAGGCATCAGTCATCCTATTGCTAAGGTACGAAGAGAGCAGCTTTTACCTTTATATCCGCCTTCTGCGCTGGTTCGGTCAGTTCTGCCAAACTGTCATATTTGCTGTTGCTGATCTAAACCTTAAATCCTTAACCCTAAACCCTACTAAACCCGTTTTTTCTTCTTGCACCACCGGGAAGAGGATGAAGTTCCGTTGCTCTCACTTGGGAATCTACGAACCCAAGGTCCTAAGTTTTTGTCTCCAAAGCCTGCTCCCAAACCCTAAACCGTGGACTTAAAAGCCTAAGCCATAAGCCCCAAATCCTAAGTCCTAAGCGATAAGCCCATATGCATCCTAAACCCTAAACCCTAAACCGAGGTCATAAACCCTAAATCCTAAAACGTTTACCCTACAACCTAAAACGAATCCCAAATCCCAACCCCTACTTGGAGGGTCAGGGGGACTTCGTAAGTAAGTTAGTAACCCCCATAATCCATATAGTAACCCTAGTTACTAGCTATCCCCAGTATTAACTTACTTGCTAAGCTCACCCTGAACCCTAAACCCTACACCCTAGACCCTCCAAGTAGATCTTTGGCCCGGAGGACGAGGAGGAAGCTCCTTTGCATCTTCTGCAGAGACGGCAGATGCGAAGAGTCAAGGACATCAAGGTTTTGGGGCTTTGGGGTCTAGGTTTTGGGGTTTCGTTTAGGTTTTAGGTTTTGGGGTTTAGGTTTTAGGTTTAGGGTTTAGGGTTCCGAATCACTAGCGTTATCTCCAGTTGTCATACGCGACGACAGGAGAGCACTCGCTTGATTCTGGACTTTTTCCCCAAGCACTGTG
>CAJNIZ010021668.1:30823-72744 GCA_905231905.1 Symbiodinium pilosum
ACTTCGCTGTAAGCCAAGCGCCTGGTTTAGGGGTTTAGGGTTGTGGGTTTATAGGTTTATAGGGTTTATAGGTTTATAGGGTTTATAGGGTTTATATGGTTTATAGGGTTTATATGGTTTATAGGGTTTAGGGTTGTGGGTTTAAAGGGTTTATAGGGTTTAGGGGTATAGGGTTGTGGGTTTAGGGTTTATATGGTTTATAGGGTTTCTAGGGTTTATAGGGTTTTGGGTTTATAGGGTTTGTAGGGTGTATAGGGTTTATAGGGTTTAGGGTTGTAGGTTTAGGGTTTAGGGTTTATAGGGTTTATATGGTTTATAGGGTTTATAGGGTTTAGGGGGTTAGGGTTGTGGGTTTAGGGTTTATAGGGCTTATAGGGTTATAGGGTTGATAGGGTTTTGGATTTGTAGGGTTTATAGGGTTTATAGGGTTCAGGGGTTTAGGGTTGTGGGTTTAGCGTTTAGGTGTTTAGGGTTCAGGGTTTTAGGGTTTAGGTTTTAGGGTTTAAGATCTAGGGACTATAGGGGTTTAGGTTCCAGGGGCTAGGGCTTTAGGGCTGAACAGATCGTTGGTGTGAGAATCTCGCATACTTATGGGCCCTCTCCTGCACCCTGAAGCCTAAATCCGGAACGCAACATCCTAGGTCCAGAACCTAAATCCTAAACCCTAAACCTGACCTGGTTTTCTAGAAGGCGACCCTAAACCCTAACCAAAGGGTTTAGGGCTTAGAGTTGCCACCAACGAACCTACTATTACAGTGATCCTATGCTGCAGCCTTGCAAGCTTGCAAGCAACTTTTTCTTAGGGCTAGGCTTTCAGATTTAGGGTTACCATAGTCAACCCCATAGTCGTCCACGTAACCCATTTCTCATTCTCAGCCTGCCAAATCCTAAGCCCTACACAAGGCTAGGTTCAAAGATAACTTCGAATTCTTCATTACCCCTAGTCCTTATAACCCCCGTAACTACCGCCAGAAGAATTTGAATTTTCCGGGGCCACGCAAAACTTATCCTAGCGAACTTGTAGGCAACAATTGCTGGAGTCATAGCACCGCCTTGATCACGGAGAGCCGCCTCTGCATCCAGACGCGGGGGAGGACGCTGCGCTGCAGGGAGTAGTTTAGGGGCTTAGGGTTTAGGGGTTTAGGGTTTAGGGGTTTAGGGGTTAGGCTTTAGGGTTTAGGGGTTTAGGCTTTAGGGGTTTAGGGTTCAGGGTTTAGGGGTGTTCTCAGAATTATGGGGCCCGCACATGGAGGTTTTTGGTAGCTATAGCCCAACTACAACTGGTATGTAAACCCCGTTCTACCCATATTCGACAACTTAGGGGGCTTATAACTGGGTTAGAGGTACAGTTATAAATGTATTATCAGTACTGCCCTAAGCCCTCTAACCTTCACCCCGAACCCTCAACCTCCAAGCAGAGACTTCCCAGACCCATAAGTAGCGCCTGACACCGGCTAGACACACTCCAACTAACAAACATGGCTTAGGGTGTTCAGGGTTTTTAGGGGCTGGCTAGAGTGTAAGGGCCGAGTAACTTAGGGTTTAGGGTTTAGGGTTTAGGGTTTAGGGGTGGTTTGCAGTTTGGGGCAGGTTTTGACTATTGTTGCTTTCCTTGTTTCCCAGGAAGCATTCTTGGTTATTGTCGGATTCAGGTTCCAGAGTTGGGCCCCTTTTGGGAGCCTTCCTAAACAGGACTACAATACACCACAAAGGACATTGGGGTCTACATTTGGCCCCCTGGTACTGAAACCTCCCGCAAGTTTTCAGAGAACATGACAGATGACCTCGCAATTCTCAAGCCTCAACAAAAAAGCCTAAGCCATGTAAATCCTTTGGCCTTTTTTTGGTGTCATTTAGGCTTTACTGCTTCAAGACTCGGACTTTAAACCTGTTATGCCTTTGCGCGTAAGCGCCCTTGACCTCAAACCTCTGAGAACATCTGAGCGAAACCCACCTAAACGCCAGGCCCACATCCTTAAACTCTGACCCAGAATCCCCTAGCCCTGATTTCCAAACCATACGCCCCCAGTCAAAAACCCGAATCACCAACCCCACACCCCAAACCCTAACCTCTCAACCTAAGTCCTTAACTCCTGACCCATAAATAATGCGCAGTGAATCCCCAAGCAATCCTTAAACCTGTATACTAAGCCTCGCACCGTCAAGTTGTTGGAGTCCCACAGAAGCCCTGAACCTCTAAACTAAACCCTGAACCCTACCTGGAGTTACTGACAACTTACTTGTTACTGTACTTGTGGGTTCTTCTAAAGGTCCTTGTAAAGAAGGGACCATTGGGAATACATTTCCTCAAAGGGGGATCGTAAACACACAGGGAACCTACATGATGGCCATTTTGGGGACAGGTATTTTGAACAACTACCACTTATCACCTGGCTCTAAGCCTCCTAATTCCCCATTCTGGTTAGAGTTGGCTTATATCTGCGGTTAGAACCAGGTCATAGCCTAAACCCCAAACTGTAATCCTAAATCTTAACCCTAAATCCTTAACCCCAAGCCCCAAAACCCTCAAGCCGCGTGGGTGCAAGGATGATGCGGATGCCAACGCGTATGGAGATGGATTCGGCCCACACTATCGAGGCGGGTTTTACGCTTCAGGGGCCTTTTAAAGGGGGGTAATATGGGGCCCTCTAAGGGGTGTGTAGGGACCCTTTAAGGGGGGTATTGGGGTTTAGAGTTTAGGGGGGGGGGGCATTGGGTTTAGGATTTAGGGGTTTAGGTTTGAGGTCCAAGTACTTGCCTATGCTTCAGCGACCCCTGAAGGGGGGTATGGGGATTTATGGGGCTTGGTGTTGAGGGGTTACATTTAGGGTATGGATTTATAGGGTTTGGAATTGAGGCTTTTTTTCAGGTTTGAGGGGTTTAGGATAATTTGGCGGGACTTACTTAGTAGGGTTCAGGGAGTGCTCAGGGGCTGTATGGCAACAATAGAGATGTGTAGGGTTTACGGCTAAGGTTTTTGACACAAGCGTAGGTTCCCTAAGGGACCAGTTGCTTTCCTAAGTGGTCTTTACCCTAAGCCCCAAAGTACCTATATAGGACTCCTGATAATATCTGACTCCCAGCTTCAACCCCTAAAGTGCAGCCGATACACCATCAATGACAGACCCCATTCCCATTCCCGTTACCTTATCATTCATCACCCTCATTATTCAGTGCATATATACACCCAATATAGCTAGGTGATCATCATGTTGCCCTGCAGAACCCACCGAGGTCCCCAGTAGGGGTCCCTTCTAAAGCTCCCAGACTGCAAGGGTCCATGTAGCCATGTTAGATCATATGGTATGTACTTGGGCCTGAAGGTATGTATATGGGAACCCCCCCTGTGCCCTGAGTTTATATACCATATGCCTACCCTAATCTCTACAATCATACCCACATGGACCCGTTGAGGAAGGAGGTTATATGGAGGCCAACACCAATTATTCACGTACTTGCTACATGGACCCTTTAGGAGACTTGAGGGTTGTAAAGCGAGTCCTGAACCCGAAACCCTGGGCAATTTCAAGCGGCCTCACCCGACCTCACCGTTAACGGTGGTTTATATAGGGAATAGGATCAAAATGGCCTTGAATTGGGAAGTGAAATTATTCTAGATACCCTGTAAACCCCTTATGCCTGAATGCTCGCAGGGTGCGGCCAAGCACGGATCGGTGGGCGCGCCGCCGATCGCCATGACAGCCGCAGAGCCAAGATTTTGGGAAAAGGGCTTGGAGTTTGGGGGCATTTGGAGAAAAGGCCTGGAGTCGAGAAATTTGGGCAATAATCCTTGGAGTTTGGCGGTTTAGGAATTGGGCAAAATGCTTGGGCTTAGGGATTGGGGAGAAGGAATGGAGTTGAGGGGTTGAGCCAAGTAGGTCCCAAGTGCACAAACTGCCATTTATTCCTCAACACCCAAACGAACGATTACCTCACAATAAAGAGCTTACCCGGTAACCCTAAACCCTACACCCCTAAATCCAAAACCCTTGAAGTATATGACCATGGTACGCTGCGCCACTTTTTTTTCCGTTGGCTTGTACACGGACCGTGATGATGAGTGGATCTCGTACCCTAACCCTTCTAAGCCTAGGGCTTTCTAGGGCTTACCTAGACCCCAAAAGTATGTAAAATAATAGCCCTAAACCCAGAATAACAGCCATAAAGGCCATCATTTTACATACTTTCAGGGTGCAGGTAGGTTTTTGGGCTTCAGCTTGTGTAGGGTTCAGGGTCTAAGGAGTGAGCCAAGGACACCTCAATTAAGGAATATACGCAAACAAAAAGCCATCAGGATCCCGGATGTGATTTGATTGTTTAGGGTTTTGGGGTTTTGGGTTCAGGGTTTAGGGCGAAGCGTTAAGGGTTTAGGGTATTCAGGTCACTTAGCAGCCTAGAATGCTGCGGGGTTTACGCTTAGGGGTTCAGGATGAGGTGATTCTCTCCCCCAATCATCCCGCAGTAGCCCTCTCATGTAAGTAGTTCCCAAGATTATGGGCGTTTTTTGGCTCTTTTGGTTATAGATTATATTACGGCACCGACTATTTAGGGGTACCAGAATTGGACCCTAATTTTGGGAACTACCCATGTGGAGGTTAGGATAGAGGGCCCCGGATATCGACCCGCCCCGAATCCCCAAACAAAACCCCTTTCTTAAAGCAAACTCTAGACCCGAAACCCTTAATCCCAGACCCTAATTCAGTAAACCTAAACCCCAAAATCCCAAAACCTACACCCCAAGAACCCTAAACCCCAAAATCCCAAAACCTACACCCCAAGAAACCGAAACCCTAAACCCTAAACCCTGAACAAAAACCCTCAAAAAAAAACCTTATGGGCGAGCTTGGAGTCCTCTGGCTAAGGAGCTCCAAGACGCCATCGTCATTGAGGAGCTACCAACATGGGCTACGCGGTTTAGGGGTTGAGGGTTTAGGGTTTAGGGTTTAGGGTTGAGGGGTTTAGGGTTGAGGGGTTTAGGGTTTAGGGGTTTAGGGTTTAGGGTTTAGGGGTTTAGGGTTTAGGAGTTTATTTGGGGGATACTAGGGTACCCAATATAGGGTTTAGGGCCCTATAGTGGAGAATCAAATGGAAAAGAAAATTGAAGATGAAATGGAAACTGGGATTATACAGGGGTTATTTTTACATAGGGAATGTAGGGTATAATATTGGGGTTATAATGGGATAATGGAAAAGAAAATGGAAACTACTATTTAGGGTTTAGGGATTAGGGTTTAGGGTTGTAGGATATGGCTTGCGGGCAAGTTGAGAAAGAATGCTAGCGTTTAGGCTTTGGGGGTTGGAGGGGTTTGGGGTTTAGGGTTTGGTTTAGAGCCCCTAGGGCAAAAGGGCTTTGCGCGTGCTTGAAAAACTCTGTGCCCTGGCACTCCGCCATTTCTGAGAGTCATGAGGACAGAAGAGGGGTCTTGTTCCCTTAGGGATGTTGCAGGCCTTACTTTCAAAAGTTCTCCACATGATGCAAGCATAAGTTTGGGTTTCCATTTGCCCGTACAGATGTCTTGGTCCTGACGGAAAACACTCCACAGATTGAAGCTACCACGTCAGAGAACGCTTAGGGCTTGCGATCTAGGAGTGCATGTTCAGGTTATCTATCTATTGTCTGGCTATGCGGGACCTCGCAGATGGATTCTACAGAAAAGGGAATTTACGGCCAAACTCTGACAGCCGGACCTTAGAAAAGGGTGAGTATGTCCAGCATGGCTGGAATCATAAGGGCTTGAAGGGTGACCAGAAGGGCAAGAAAGAGAAGGGCCTGGCAGCCTCTTTGTGGCTTATGCAGACAGGGACGACGAAGATCAGCAGTCTGCAGACAAGAAGCGCCCCTGCCGAGAGCAGCGCCGATGAAGAAATCACTGGCGCCTTCAATACGGAAGGGCTTGGAAGCGCTGCAGGGCCTCTGTCCACTGGCGAAGGAACGTGGACATGCCCCCGCTGTGGTTTGATCTTCGAATCGCGGGAGCAGTGCTTCTTGCACATGCGTGCAACGCATCTGCGGCCCGATCCGTCCCCGGCCAAACCTGTCCGGCTTCTCCCGCAGTTACCAACTGATCAAGATAGGCCTGAACTTCAAAGCCACAGTTGGATCTGGAGGGACAAGCACTACTGCTGACTGGTACCTCCATAGACAAAGCCCCTAAGGGTCCAAAGTCTACACTTACCATATACTCACCAACACCTCAACAATGATTACTAATATACCTAGACTCTCCACCCGAACCTCCATTAAGGCCTAAGTACCTGCCATTACGGGCCCTATAACCCCCAGAGCATCCCCAACCATATGACTCTTGGGAGCTGCAGCAGCTTCAGTAGCCCGGGTCGTAGGGTCCTGAAGCTCCATGGGACGGAATAGCTACTTCAAACTGGGCTTATGGCCAGACTTATGACTGGGGCACCCTACTTAAGTCCAGTGAGGGGCTTTAAGCTCAGTTATGAGTAGTTGCTAACGCCATGAACCTTGAAGTAAACCCTCCAACCCTAAGCCTTAAATCCTAAACCCTAATCACTACATCTCACTCCCGAAACCCTCATCCCTAAACCCTTCTCCCTAATCCCTAAACCCAGTAGTAGGGGTTTAGGACCCTAAACCCTAAACCCCAAATCCTAACTTTGGGAGGCAAGGCCTTGGGCTTTGAAGTCTCAGGCTTGACACTGTTTAGTCCCAAGAAGCATCCTGCAGAGCTGCTTGTTATGCTTCTGTTGCGGTTAAGGGCCTAGGGTTTACGGCTTGGGTTCGGGGATCAGGGTTTGGGGTTTTGGGTTTGGGGTCAAGGTTTTGGGTTTTGGGGTTCAGGGTTTTTGGGTTTGGGGGTTTGGGATTAAGCGTTTAAGGTTCACGGTTTCTTGTTGTGCTCTTATCAAGGGAGTTCCTCAAGCGGGTACAAGCTTTCGAGGCCCACGAGAGCCTCACATAACCCAAATACCCTTTTACTTGCTTTCTGTGAGCCCGTTGGGAAGGGTGTATGCCGCTGGTATTTACCCACCTGGGGGGTGTCCTTGATGTAAACCCTCAACTTTAAACCACAAACTTCAAACGAGCAGCTTCGATGTCGGCTTTGGGCCCGACACCCAAAACCCTAAACCCCAAATGCAGAACCCTCAACCTTAGACCCTAAACCCCAAGCCCCAAACCCCAATTCTAAACCCTGAAGTCTGAATCCCTAAGTCATAAACCCTAAACTCCAATTCTCTTGTGGAGAGGATCTGAAGCGTGAGCCGTGGTCAAAACGGGAACTGAAGCCCTGCTCTCGGTCGTTCAGGTTTTAGCCACGGGGTGTAGGTTTTAGGGTTTACGGTTTAGGGTGTAGCTTTGAGGGTTTAGTTTAGTAATTTAGGTTTAGGGTTCAGGGCCCAGGGTCTACGAACCCAAGAGTCGGTAAGATATCCACCCAGGACCTAGGGCTTTCTGTAAATTAGCCGGCGCCATGTGGGATTTACTTAGAGAAAGCACTCTAGTATGGTGTGATCTATTTGGGTTGCCCCTGCTTTGGGCATCTCCTATGTAATAGTTTCCCCAAAAAGGGGGACTTCAATATAGACCCCAATATACAATCATCCTTATTATTGAGATCCCCGCAATGGTACCCCCTAAACGCTAAACCCTAAACTCTAAACAGTAAATGTTGGGAATCCCTCCCCCCCATTTATACCCAGACACTGCAGCACCAGCAAGCAAGCTTGAGGCCAAAGTCGGAGCCAATGCCGCCGGCTTGTATCATGGATGATCCAGCCTACAGGCGAGTATAGGGCTTTAGGGTCTAGGATAGGATTTAGGGTTTAGGATTTGGTGTTTAGGGTTGGGAGTTTAGTGTTTAGGGTTTAGGGTTGGGAGTTAAAGGTTACGGCGGCTTTGGGGGAGCAGGGTGGGGACAATGTAAGGACAGTACAAGGGGTACACACATTTAAGTTGTGCTGAAGGCAGGGCTTCAATCAGGCGGATTCTGGAATGAAAGTGGAGAGTGTAGAGATTCCTCAAAAAACCGTATTTTGAAACCAGTCTAGGCCCTAAACCTTACTTAGAAAGCCAGTAGCGGACAATCATAGTCTACCTTCCCCTAATTTCCTTCGACTGCGAATTAAAGAAGCCCATTATCAAGGGTAACTAGGCTTTCTAGTTAAGCACTCGGGTCTTGAGTTTGAAGAACTTTGTACGAAAGTGAACCTTCCTTGGCTTGCCAGGCTTGAGCCTGCGTTTGAGTGTTTATGGGGGTTGCCCAGTTTTTTCAGGAACTCAAGTTACCAGAATATGGGAATAGAGGGTTTAGGGTTCAAGGTTTAGGGTTTAGGAATTTATAAGGGTTCAGTTGTTTTCGCTTCCAGAACAACATGCCTGAGGAGCTCTCAACATGCTTGTAGAGATCATCTCCTTTACCCTAAAGCCTAAACCCTAAACCCTAAACCCTATTCTGGTAGGCTCCTAGCCTCCATTTACTGCAGATTTGCGGCTGATAAACCCCCTCTTTATACAGCCCTAAACCCGGTTTAGGGTTTAGGGTAAAATCAAACCCTAAAATTATACAGGCCTTAATATCAGGATCAATTTATACTTTTCCCCCCTGTTAAGGTGAAGGGGGTTCATTAAACCCTAAACCCTGAACTCTTCTGCAGTAAGTATATGGGATGTACCAGGGCCTTGAAGCGAGCCTGGGAATCCTATTAAGGTGTAAACTAGATGAGCCATAGTCTAAACTCCTTAAATGGTTTTATCTAAGGATTATGTAGGGGAGTTTTCTATAGGGGTTATGAAATGGGATACTAGGAATTTAGACTAAAGCTCACATTTTTGATACTGCCCCGACCAAGCACCAGTTGGACTCTAGGCCTAGCCTGGCCTAGGGTATAGACTGTTACTGGGTGGGGGCAGTATCCAAACTTTATCCCATGTGGCCATATGGAGACGGGGGGGAGGCGGTTTAAGGGTACTGGGCTTAGGGTTTGGGGTTACGGCCTTAAGGATTTCGAGGTGGGGGTTTGAGGTTTAGGCTTGGGGTCAAGGGTTTAGGGTTTGAAGCTAGACAGGTTGCTCGTTCTGTTGGAGTAGGCACGCAATTTCGGGTTCAGCGTGCAGGAGAATACTCTCAATGTAACGGGTTATTCTCGTAGATCTATTCTCCTCCCTCAGCCCTCGTTAATCAACAGCCCGATCTGCAGTAACCCCAGATGCCTACAGTTTATTTCCTTGACCCATGCATTACTATGATTACTATGTTGAGCCGTGAAGATCTAGGTCCAAAATCCCTGCTTGCGATCCTCAAAGCCCTGAACGCAAATCATAGTCATTCAACGCTGCAACTGGAGCTGCGAAAACCACCACATATCAACAGAAGCTTTTTGTTGAGATCATCCCTATGTAATGCATAAGCGAACCCCTGAAAAAGCCCTCAGAATCCCCACGCTTTCTTCTGCATTCTTGGGCATCCCCAACTATTTCTGAGAAGCCCCTGAAAATCTGAGAGAAGAGATTTGTATAACTCAGACGCTGTATGTTCCCGCCCGCATTCCTCTTCGAGCACCCTAAGCCCTTAACCCTAGTAGCTTCAAGCGTTCCCTTTTATGGCCCCTGGGCCTTCACGGGATGGCGCGAGTGTTGAAGCAACAAAGTCTCGAAAGACAAGAAGGAGGAGCAGCACGCCAAAGAAACGATCGCGGAGGCAGAAGCAAGGGCCAAGGTTGCTGAGCAGCTCGTTCAGTACTACCGCTACGACAAGGAGTTTCAAGAGCTTAAGGTGCGCTACATGTTGTTCTGGATAGGCGTCTGCACGCAGAAACTCGCCACACTTCAAGAGCTGTGGATATGGAGGCGGCCTTGACAAGACCTTCATTGCGCGATCCATATCCTGCAAAAGGGAGAAAAACCAGGCCGAGGATAGGCAGGCCTACTTGAAAGACCTTTGCGAGCATCTTCGCTTTGGAAGAGAACTTGATGAGCTGTTGATTCGGCGAGCTCCTCCACGACCCGACACACCTTGGAAACTCAATCGGAGTACCATGGTCTGTGCCTCAACCAAGCAAAAACACAGCTACTTGTTGACCTACGTAGCTAACGGGACACATAGAGTATATAATAGGTATATAAGGATCCCACGATTAAGGGCCCAGATTCGGGGCCCATGGTTTCAACCTTGGATCCCCTTGCGCAAGCACAAGTGAGCTATAGTCTAAACTCCTAGTAACGTATCTCTCTTAATAAGCCCTATAATGCTCCCCTATATAATCCCCCGTATCATCCCCTTTTAAGAGCTTTGACTACAGCACAAGTAAGTGGACTCAGGGGCGCGGAATGGAAGGAGGTCTGCAGAGTGAAGCTCAAAAAGGCACCTTGGGGTGGGGAGGGGGTATCGGCACAGGGTTTAGGGCATATAGGGTTTAGGGGTTGGGGTTTAGGGGGGTTAGGGTCTAGGGTTTAGGGTTTTAAGGGGTTTAGAGATTTGGCCTCAGGGCTTTGGATTTAGGATAGAGGGTTGAGAGGTGTGTAAGTGAATGACGCATTTAGCAAACTTTGGCCTTGAGGTTTTGTGATGTTTGGGGTTTAGACTGCGGGTCTCCCTTTCTGGTGAGATTTGGTCAACGACCCTATGCCCTGAGAATGCCCTGTTGGGTCCCTGATATAGGAAGCGCCTGAAAGCATGACATCTCTCGGCAAGAATGACCCTCAGCTTTGGAAATTGTCGAAGCCCCGAGTGAAGTTTCATCTGTCAGCTATGCTTGTTGGACCCTACAGTGGCCCAGAGATAGAGCACAAACTTAGCTACACCGACTGATGTAGCTAAAGTGGGTTGCGGGTAGCGCGGCAAAGACGACACAGACGGGCACACGCGTGATTCAGGTGCAAGTTTTGGTGCAATGCCACCATGATCATGCATGCATGCGCCCTACGTGTCCAAACCAACTCGAGAAAGCTAAGTTCGGGTAGGCTAAACGGTCTTCTCAAAGTCTGCCATGCTCAGTCCTCAACAAGGATCCTGGGGTACCATCAGGCCTAACCCCTAGACCTTGGACCCTAGACCCTAAAACTAAGCCCCCGGACCCTGAACCCTTAATCCCTAGGCCCTAAGCCCTGGGGTCTTGAAGGGTTGCTTATGTCGAGAGAATGACAGGCGGGCTTGGGAAGGTTCTGAGCGCTATGTGGATGCTGCTTACATGGTGTGATCCCACATATTCGGCCAGGGATTCCCACGTCAACCCAGTTCAGGGCTTAGGGTGGGTCAATCCATACCCAGAGAGTTTAGCATGGCTTAATTAAGGAACATACCCTACATGATACTAGGATCCCTAGCATGATTCAGGGAATAATCCTTAATTGATTGTCGCAACTGCAAGTCTGGTAAGGCCCAAACCCTACACCCTAAACCCACTGAACCCCCCAGACCCCCTAGACCCCCTAGACCCCCGAAATCCTAAATCCCTAAACCCTAAACCGTACACCCTAAATCCCCCAAACCCTAAGTCCCCTAAACCCTGAACCCCAAACCCTTAATGCAACACTCCTCAGACCATGGACCCCTGTGAGCCCTTTTTTCTGCTTTTGGGGGGTCCTTAGCGCGGTTTAGGGTTTATAGGGGTTGCTTAGGGTTTAGGGTTTGTTTAGGGTTTAGGCTATGCAAAGAAGGGCCTCTGCTTTTCGCCCTACAAGTGGTAGTTTCCCAAAATAGGGGTACCCCAGTATACAACCTAACATACTATAGTCCTTGTTATTGGGAACCCCAAAAAGGGTACTCCTAGTTTTGGGGATCCCCCAAGTCCTGTATTTGGGTCACTGGGACTTTCGGAGCACAGCCGACAGTCTCCCTGATTGCAGGTAGCTGCTCGAGCCTCGGTGACGAAGTTGCGAAGGGAGTATGGCATCGCCGGGGGCTCAGTCACATGTGTCTCTGAGACTAAGCCCTAAACTTAAACCGCTAAACCCCAAACCCTAAACCCCTGCACCGGGTGTCGCCTGCTTTGGGGCCTGAAGCCTGCATGAATTTCCTTCTTGAAGCCATACTGTTTCTAGACAGAATCCGGCACATCAATCGCAGGGTTCCATCACTTTTAGGGTTTAGGGCTTAGTAGCCCAATGCAGCGCAGTGCTTCTGAAGCACCCCCAAAAAAAGGTGCAGATCATTTTCAGAAGCAGCAACCTGATTTTCTGAAGCTCAGCCTCCTTTTGGAGGGGGGTCGACCCGGGCCTACATCTTATGGACAAACAGGTTGCCCGACCAGGTTCCCCTCAATGAAGGTTCAGGGTTTAGGGTTTAAGGGTTTAAGGGTTTTGGGGTTTAGGGTTTAGGGTTTAAGGTTTAGGGTTTAGGGGGTTTGGGGTTAAGGGTTAAGTTAAGTTGGTGGGGAGCTTCAGGACGACCCATAGTAAACTGTACCCCGCAGAAGGGTGAGAATGCACTTGATAAAGTTTAATGGTCTGAGGACTTCAGGTTTTAGGTTTAGGGTTTAGATCGTTCAGAATTTGGGCTTAGGATTTGTGGTTGAGAGTTTACGTTCTGGGGTTTATGGTCGGGATTCTTGGTTTTGGGCTTTTGGATCTTTTTCTGAATTACAGTGACGTCTCTCAATATTAGACCACAAGTAAACATTTTCAGCTTCTGATGAAGCGGCGGTGTAGTAGATGATAGTCTTTCCGATGTTCTAACTTCAGCCCCTAAACCCTAAAACATAGACCTTTTGCGGGCTACTTGAAGGTTCATGGGACCTAATAACTCACTACTCAGCTCCCCCACGCGGTTCAGGGTTTCGGCTAATTAAATCCGGCGACCGAAGCATCTCGAGGAGCACGTTAGAAGGGCGAAATTAGGAATCCCCTCGAGTTGTCAGATTCTTTTTGAATACAGTCTGAAAAAGCCAATGCGAGTCTCATTCATAATCAGTTCAATCGGATTTCTAACAGGCTTTTGCTTTTAATTGCATGTTCATGGGGTTCTAACACAATTTTAGCAAGACATGAAAAGATTGAAATTGTATGGTTAAAGGTATAGAGCGCAGGCTGTCCCATCTTAAGAAACCCCAAGCCCTTCAAGTTATCAACCTTCCAACCTCAAAGGGAACCCAAGAGCCCAAGTCCGAGAATCCACTAAGCCCTAAACCCTAAACGTTTTGGTTTTAGGGCTAAGAGTTTAGGGTTTAGGGTTCAGAAAACCCTCAAGTTACTGGGGAGGGGGGGGGGGTAGTATGGAATACGGGAGTACATTATTTGGGATCATATAGGGGAGATATTCCCTGTTTGCCTAGTAACCACCAGTAAGTAAGCCCTAAACCCTATGAACCCTAAACCCTAAACCCTATGCACCTTTAACATTAAACCTAATCCTTAAACCTTAAACCCTAATCCCGAAACCCTGAACGTTAAGTCCTTTGAGAAGCCCAAAAGGTCGCTGTTGCCATTGAAAGCCGGGACGGCCTAGAGTTTGGGACCCAGAAAACAGGACGAAGCCTTGAAAAGCACATTGAGGGGATTAGGGTTTAGGTTTGTAGGGTTTAGGGCTTAGGACCAGGTTTTAGGGCTTGGGGCCTAGGGATTAGGGTTTAGGAATGAGGGTTTAGGGATTAGGGCTGAGGGATGAGGGTTAAGGGATGAGGGCTTTAGAAGATAGGGTTTGGGATCTGAGTTTAGGGATTAAGGCTAGGGATGAGGGTTAAGGGATAAGGGTTAAGGATTAGGGTGTAGGGATTAGGTTTTGAGGTGCAGGGATGGGGGCTTAGGGTTTGGGAATTAGGGTTTCCTGTTGAATGCCCTGAGGCGGTTTAGCGCGTGCTGGGTAGGGAATGGGCGAATGTATGGTAGGTACCATTTCAGGGGATGATATGGGGACTCCTATAAGGATCCATCCGCAATTCCAGTTAAAGGGTTTAGTAGCTTAGTAGCGGGCTTGGGGTTTGGGGCCGTATGTAATCCCTAGGACGGACCCCTGTAATCCCCCTTCATAATCCCCCTACATCTCTGCGATTTTTCGGGGTCCCCCGTTTTGCAAAACTCTTGTTTAGGTGCGTTGGCTTTGGGGTTCATCGCAGATCAAGGTCAAATGCCACAAAGGCAAGAATGCTAAGATAAAAGTGAGGGCGAAGCCATGTTTGAGGATTTAGGACTTTATAGGGCTTATGATTTGGGGGTTTGGAGGTTAAGGGTTGGGTTGGTATCAAGATGGTACATGACAGAAGGATTCAGATAGATCTGATATAACTATGTCTTGCAGGAGCACGTACTCTAGGATCCTTATTTGCGGTACAACCTGGTTACTATCCAGCTGAAAGTGTCCACCCCTAAATCCCGCACCCTAAACCTTAGATCCTAAGCCCGAAGCCCAAATTCCTGACCCCGAACCTGCAACCTGGACCCCCAACTTTTCAAACCCTAAGTCCTAAACCCTGAACTCCAAACCTTAAAACCCGAACCCTAAACCCTAAACCCCCGAACCCTAAACCCCAAACCCTAAACCCCAACCCTAAACCCCAAACCCTGGAGCCCCAACTACCCTTCAGTGGGTATTTGGGCACTGCAGAAGGCATCCCTGAGCTCGAAGTCTAAGTCCCAAATCCTTTTCTTCCCTAAACCTACGAGGGTTTAGGGTTTAGGGCTCAGGATTTAGGTTTTAAGGTTTAGGGTTTAGGGCTTAGGATTTAGCTTTTAAGATTTAGGGTTTAGGGCTTACGTTTTAAGGTTTTAAGGTTTAGAGTTTAGGGACTCTGAAATGGCGTGGCTGTAAGGTGCGGGCTTGATGTACCTCTGCAAGCAGGGGGCTCCGTCTTGCTATGGCCTCAGATTCGGAGGGGCGTTTTGGCCTGCTTGAATAGGGTTTAAGTAACTTACATATGGCTTTTAGAGCCTAGGATTTAGGGGCCTTGAGTTTCGGGTTGAGGGTTCAGGGTTAAGGGTCAAGGGAATGGAGGTGTTCAGGGTAAAGACAGGGTAAAGACAATCCTGTTATAACTGTGCTTGGGAACCCAGATAACAGCATTTGAAGTCCGCTAATAGCATGAGCGCGAAAATTGCGGGTTGTATTTGCATGTGGGCTATGTAACTACCTGGACCTTCCCAGTAGGCTTACTGGTTATGGCTTAGGCTTAGGGCGTACGGTTTAGGGTTCCGGTCCGGTTTGAGATCTCAAGTCCAATACACTAAGAATAGGGAGCTCTCAGTTGCATCCCTAAGCAAAAAACTCTAAACCCTAGAGCCTGAAAAGTTTAGGGTCTAGGGCTGAGCCTGAAACCCTAAACCACACCAAAGTTTGAATTCTTTTGCCCACCGAAACCTCTAGCATATTGGCACTTGAACTCTTAGGGGCAGCCCCTGCCCTAAACTCTGAACCCTGAACCATAAGCCCTACACCCCAACCATAAGCCCTAAACCCTAAAGCATAAGCCCTAAACCCTAAACCATAGGCCCTAGACCCTAAGCCCTAAACCATAAGCCCTAAACCCTAAAGCCTGAACCCTACACCACAAATCTCAAACTGTTAACCGCTTACCACGGAAGGTAGGAAGCTAAAGCCTCCGTATCTCTCCTGCCATCACCCTAAAGCAGTTCAGGGCTTAGGGTTTACTAATTTTTTGTGCAGTTCAGGGGCAACTGCGCAATGAGTAAATACCTATGTGAGCTATAGTCTAAGCTCCTAGCATCCCCCCCTAAATATCCCTTGTAGCCCCCATAGAATCCCCTACATAACCCCCTTTAAGGAGTTTAGACTATAGTACATGTAGCACAGCATCCCTTTTGGCTACATGTAGGAGTCTCAGGCCATTGTCCTACCTGCTGTTTTGGGGGTCCAGGTATAGGTTTTTGGAACATATCGAAAAAAAAAAGGCGCAAAAGGAATGGACTGGCATGGTTGTGAGTTACTAGATGGGTAGTTCCCAAAATTAGAGTCCCTTTTTGGCACCCCTAGATATTTAGGTGCCGTAATACAATCTATAACCAAAAGGATCCACAAATTTGAGAACAACCCATCTCCCAAGAAAGTGTTGGGATCTTTATGCCTGTTGCCCCGTCTGGCAGCCATTCTAGAGGTCCTGTGTCATCTGGGGGGCCGAAAGAATCTATCTGAACCCTAAAGCTTAAACCTTAAACCCTAAACCCTAAATCCTAAACCTTGAACCCTAAACCCTAAACCCTTTAGGGTTTAGGGCTTTAGGGTGAACAATATCAACCTCAAGGCTCGTCATTCCGTAGCATTGGCGAAAGCTGAACCCCTCAAGAGCAGACACTTTCAAGCTGGACAAGGCACAAGGTATTCACCCTAGACCTTAAAACCCTTAAACTCTATATACTCTCACCGCCTTCAAGGCGCTTAGGCCCTAAACCCTATACCCTAAACCCTAAATGGTGATGATGTAGGAACTCCATGGAGACTTGGTAAGTGTGGAGCGTTGCCTCATGGGAAGGTGTTGAGAAAGGGTGAGGGTTGAGGGTTTAGGGTATAGGGTTTAGGGACGAGGGTTTAGGGCATAGGGTACAGGGCTTAAGGCTCAAGATTTAAGGTTGAGGGTCCAACACGCGGCGCAAGGTTTTTGATGGAGACTCATGGGATAGCTGTGTTGATACAGTCGGACAGTGTCTCTCTTGTTCCTACAGCTTTTGCTTGGTGTTCATGTCCGGCACTTGCAAGCAGACTGTAAAGAGATGCCTTGCAGCAACAAGGTGGCAACGTGTGAGCGAGTCCAGGCTTCTTGTAGGGGTTTCTGTAAAGGATTCTATAGGGGACGATTACAGGGCTTATTAAGGGGGATACTTGAAAATTCTTCAAACTATAGCACATGTGATTTACAAGCGGTTTTTCAAAGCTGAACATCCAAGATCAGTCTTCAAACTGCATGAGCTGCCGAAGGCATGGGTGACAGTCTCTCCCAAGGCAGAGATTAAGTACTGTTACCCTCCCGGTAACTAACATGGAAACCCAAAATGGACCCTATAAAGACTACAGTCCTTTTCAAGGGGGGCTATATGGGTTTCCATGTTATTTTATTTGGGGATACTATGGTACCCCAATAATGGAGAATCAAATGGAAAAGAACATGGAAAATGAAATGGAAGCTGGGATTATATAGGGGTCATATTGTATTTGTAGTGTACCTGAAGACTGCCATGGACTCCATCATAAAAACCTTTGGCCAGGGTGTCTTTTGGTATTTCAAATGCAGCAGCAATTTGATGCCAGGGAATGTTGCAGATGCCTGCAGTGTGTTACTGAATGCGTCCCCAGGCATGGGACAGGTTCTGCAAGAGCCCCGGCTCAGATAGCGCATGCCCCCTAAACCCGAAACCCTAAACCCTAATCCCTAAACCCTAAACCCTAATTCCTAAACCCTAATCCCTAAACCCTAAACCCTAATCCCTGAACCCGAAACCCCATCATGGACAACCCGAAGTTGACATCTTCCAAGACTACATGTGCGCCCTCTTCAAAGACATCGTCTTCAATGAACCTAGCTGGTTCTTGCCCTAGGCACTCGTGCCCCACCCAGATCAGTTTTAGTTAGGGGTTTCCTTTAGAAGTGGACATAGGGGTCCCTCCTGTAGTGTATTTTATTTGGGGATACTATGGTACCCCAATAATGGAGAATCAAATGGAAAAGAAAATGGAAAATGAAATGGAAGCTGGGATTATATAGGGGTTATGTCATATTTGTAGTGTAGTGTAGTCCCTGAAATAGTCCATAATTCCCAGGTCCAGTAGATTATGTAGGAAATGTTGACTGTAGCTCCTGTACTTATTGCCTGAGTGGTAGAACATAGTCCCCTACCAAGATGCCAAAACAAACCCAGAATTGAATTACATGGGAACCCTGGAGCAACCAGTACCCTACACCGCCTTCCCCAAAACCATGAACCCCTGAACCTTAAGCCCTAAACTCCCTAAACTACGTAAACCTCTGAACCCTTAACCCCCAAAACCCCCCAAAACCCTTGGAACCCCTAAAGCCCCTACACCCCGGTTTAGGGTTTAGGGTTTAGACTCCCTAAACTCTAAGCCGTGCAAGGTTTGGCTTCGAGAACGGAGTTGAAAACTTTGAGAGTCTGGACCTTAGACCGGGTACACGAGTAGTATACTTCCTTTTTCCTGCAGAAATGGGCTAGGCTTCAGGGTTTATTTTGGGGTCTCCTTGTTAAAGCTAAACATTAGGAAAAAAGGTGCACTTATTATTACGGGGTTAGTTGCTGGGGCACCTAGTAGATGACCTGTTATTCGGCAGACTCTCCGCTGTGACCCCAAACAGGTGTGGAGATGTCCAAAAACCCTACCTAAACCCAAAAATATGGGAAATAATAGCCCTAAACCCATCATCCCAGCCCTAAGGGCCATTATTTTACATACTTTTGGGGTCCAGGTAGCCCCCCTTATCACACACCCGGGAATCTCTGAGCCCTTAACCCCGAATCAGTATCCCAAGCAGCCCCCCACAAAAATGATAATGATAATTTGTAATCATAATACATTTGAGGCCACTAGTTGAGTCACCCAATTTCAGAGGCGAGTGAAAGCCCTACACCCTGAATCCTTAAAGGTTTAGGATTGGGCACAGGGCCTCTGCCACATATGGGCGCACCTCTGACCACGGGATGTTCTCCTGTTGGTGCAAGCCGGAACCACCCTAAGTTCCCCAAATCCCGGGAAATGGGATTAGGGTTAAGGCCTTGGGCCAAAATGCACGTTCCCTTGTATACGTCTGAGTCTGGTATAGGTTACCTCACGCAGACCTCAAAGTGGTACACGATTTAGGCCCCCACATCGTATTCGCCAGAAACTCCTATTACAAAAGCCGATATAAAATTCATTCTCCATTTTCCGTCTGACTCTCCATTTTCTGAAGTTATTTAGATCTTCCAATACACAACCTTGCATGGGGCATTGCTATGAACACCTTGTAGAAACCTGTAAACCATCTATGCTGATTCTTGAAAACCTGTATATTTCTTCAGGAAGCCCAAACGGTGCAAGATTGTTTGGGTTTATGGTTTACGGTGGATACTGCTCAGTAACAGTTGGATCATAATGGGTAATATATATATATATACAAGTAGAGCCCTTGACATAACCCTAAAATACATTGTTCATGGGTGGGGGAAGGACCCCAAGCATTATGTAGGCCAATGTAGGGATAACAGCTATATTGTGGCCACAGAATTTCCTTGTATCAGTCTAGTATAGGGTACCTAAGCGAGACCTTGAACTGGTTACGGCCACATATTCATTGAGGAGCCTTGAGGCCCACAAGCCCAGAGAGTCAACGTTGATCATGGGCACCTCTATCACCCCCCTGAAGCTCCCCCACTAGGTTCCCACTCGATTATATAGCAGTAAGTAACCTTACTCATGTTAGATAACGGTAATTAGAGGGAACCTAGGTGGGGTAGTATGCGCGGGCCTTCCCCTAAACCCAAAACCTAAACCACTAAACCCTAAACCCCTAACCCTAAACCCCTAAACCCTAGTAGTATAGGCTGGGGGGTTAGTATTAATAGGGGAACCCATGATCTCATGCTGCCCAGAACTGCGTGGCCTTCTTGGCCTTACGGAGGAGGACGAGGATTGGCTTTATCATCACAGGGTTTGGGGGTTTTAGGGGTTTTAGTTTAGGATTTAGGCGGTGGGGTTTAGGCTTGAGAGTTTGGACTTCAGGCTTTAGGGCTTAGGGTTTAGGCTTTGGGGTTTGGGAATTCTGTGCTGTGCTGCCGCTGGATTTTGATGGTTTTGCTGCAAATCAGGCCGGGGAAGAAATGCAAAGGTATGTGTCCGGATAGCATCAAAAAAAGGACGAAGGTAGGGAGCAGCAGCACAGACAATTTAGCTGGGGCTTGGGCGCATTCAACATTGGACGTGCAAGGGCTGGGCGTGCTCAACAAAGGGCATGTTACGGAGGTGATCTGATGTAAGTGGCAAGTGATGAGGTGCATCTACGTGGAGACACTCCCCCATGGTGCCGTTGGTAGCATTGGTTCCTGGTCGGGGATAAGGTAATGTAACCCCTGACTAGTTATAGTCTGAACTCCTAGTATCCCCCTTAATGGAAGCCCTATACATAATACTCCTGTATATGGTCCCTATATTACCACCTCTACGGAGTTTAGATTATAGCTCTATAAAATATTCTTATATTCCTTACTAACCCTCAGTAAGTCAAAGGGACCTGTAAAGCAACGTTCACATGCAAGGTGGCATGGAAGTAATGGCTATTTGGGAATCTAGGTCTTCGAATGATACCTAGTTTGGGCCCTAAAGCTTCGAAATCATATCTACCTAAACCCCAACAGTATGTGAAATAGACGCCTTCTTAGCTATCTTCATGGGTGTTAGCCCCACATTTTACTGTTGCGATCCGGGGTACTTGAAGCCATGTTTGAACGCTAAACCCTAACGCCTGAGTTTGAGAAACCCCGTGTTCTTCGTGGGATTTTGGGTAGGTGGGATTTAGGGCTCAGGATTTAGGGTTAACGGGTAAGGGTGTAGGGCTTAGGGCTACAGGGGACATCAGTATCTATCTCTATATATAGATGTGTATCTATATAACATGGGGGTGTATATATATATATTATCGACACAGCTATGAACGCTTATGTGTATGTATCGGTATGTCAACAGGGGATGTTTATTGAATGCGTACCAGCACATTCATGTATATATTTATGTAGAAAGATTGAGATTAATTTGGGGGCCCGAGCTGTGTGTCCCATCTCACAGTCTGAGACCTGCTGGCTAGCAATGGTGGCAGGACCCACGAGACCAAGTCGAACGTGTGTGGCTGCCAGTGTACAAGTTTGAGGCCGATTGAGTTAGGCTTTGGGTTTCACGGGCTTAGGGTTTTGGGCTTAGGGTTTAGGGTTTCAGGGTCTGACGTTCAATTACTAGGCTCTACGTTTTTACCCGAAACCGTAAACCCTAAATTGGTTCACAAGTTCCAGAGATTGTACCTAGTCAGTTTTGTTCAGAGGTCTCCTAGACCTTAGACCCTAAACCCTAAACCTTCAACCACATCTTTCAGTGCCCTTCAGTGTTGCTTCGAGCTGTTGCAGAGTAGCCCCCCCCCCCCATTTATGGAATCTTACAATACAGAACACCTTTGGCAAGCCCAGCAGATACTGTTGGGGCATATAAGCTATATATTCTAAACTCCAAGTATCCCCTTAATAAGCCCTATAATGCTTCCCTCTATATTCCCCTATATAACCCCCTTTTAGGAGTTTAGCTTATGGCTCATGCAATGGATCTTAAAGCAGATATGTGGAGCAGGGATATCGCGAGAGGCTCTTTGATTGCGCATTGCGCCCAGGCAGCCGTGCTGAGGCTTATCAAACCAAGCTCTCGGTCAAGGGCTTCCTCCCCTGGGTTTAGGCTTCAGGGTTTAGGGTATCAAACGTTCCCAGTAAGGACTGCTGAAGGATGACGTCCTAGTCCTAGTGAGAGGGAGAGAGGGTGGGGATTGCAGGTTGGTCTGTCACCCCCTGCCCCGGCGACGGTCCAAAACCCTTTAGCCCTAAACCCTAAACTTAAAACCTTAAACCCTAAACCCTAAACTTAAATCCTAAAACCCTAAACCCTGAACTTGAAACCCTAAACTCAGAACCCTTGCCCACCCAAACCTTTTGGCAGCCAGTATAGCAGCCAATACAGCCGCCTCCAGCAGCACCGTCGGTCCTCAAAACCTCAGGGTTTAGGGTTTAGGGCCTAGGGTTTAGGGTTCAGGCTTTAGGGTTTAGGGTGTATCTCTTCGGCCATGGCTCTTTGGCCGGAGGAGGGGGGCCTTCAAGAATCAACCCCAAGGCTCCTGAACCCCCACACTGAGATGCCAAACCTTAGCCCGCAAAGCCCAAACCTTTTTCCAGAAAGCCCCAAATAGTCCCAGGAGCCTTAGGGTTATGCCTCACCAAAATCCTTACCTCTGATGTGTAGTTAGATTCTCAGCACTTCCATAGTCTGTTTGATGGCCCAAAATCCTCCACCATGAGCCCGGAAGCCTACCTGAACTCCGGACCCTAGACCCTGAGTTCTAAACCCCGAAGCCGAACCCTACCTGAACTCGCAACCCTAAACCCTACCTGAACTTTAAACCCTGATTCCTACCTGAACTTTAAAGCGTAACCTCAACTTCAGTGCTTCCCTGAGTCACCTTTCAACCACTCAGCTTGAACCCTCAACCCAAAACTAGCCAAAAGGAGTTTAGGGGTTTCGGTCCTAGGGTTTCAGGCTTCAGCAGCACTACAGTTCAGATGTCTTCTACAATTAGGCTATAGGGTACCTCAAATAGACCTCAGCATGAGATTTGGTGGCTATTTAGACTCCTACATCCCAGAATCCCCTCAATATGTTCGCAGTTCTTTCCATTTGATTTTGCATTGCTGGAGGGGGGTAACACCCCTAAGCCCTAAAACCTAAACCCTGAACCCTGATTCCTAAAACCCGAAACCCTAAGAGCGAACCCTGCGCCGTGTATTTAATCACCCTGACCTTGCCCTCAGGTTCCGCAGGCTTTAGCTGGCGTGCCTTGGTCCCAGCGCTCAGGAAGCATGATGCTGGACGAGAAGGCCACACTTTTGGGGGGATATTTGTTTAGGGTTTGGAGTTTAGAGTGTTCGAAAGGTCCTTGTAAAGGCGCGCAGGAAGGGGGAGTGGAGGGGGTCTTTAAAGGGCTCCAAACCCCTTGAGCCTGGATCAACCTCGGGAATTAGTTCTATTTATGTTGCATTTTGCCCTTCTGCTGGTACTGCTGCCATTGATTGTTGCCTACAGGTGATCACTCGAAGTGTACATCGGCGTCAAGATAGGATATCCTGATGTGCTTAGCCGCTCTAGCTGCAACATAGTGGATCCTAATGTAGAAGCCTGAATAATTGCCAGCATGGTGGTCTTAAAGTCGCTGTCTACTTACAGTATAGGCTACCTCAAATAGACCTCATAATGAATACTGTTGCTAACTCCTCAATTCCTACAGTACAAATTCCACCCGGAGGACTTCCTTTTGAAGACGTAGGGTTGAGGGGTTTTGGGTGTTTATTTTCTTTCCGAATCCTGAACCCTATTCCTTACAGACTTGAAGCAGAAGCCAGTTCCTGCCGTGGCAAGGACAACAACGTCGACTCCACTGTGCCACAGCTCAATTGTAGCCGTTTGGGATTAATTTAGGGCAGGATTTCATTCCCCTCAAGGGTCCATGCAGCTATTTGGTATGGTTTAGGGTTTGGGGTTTGGGGTTTAGGGTTTAGGGTCAGGGCCCAAAGAGGTTCCTTAGGGGTTTAGGATTCAGGGGTTTAGGGGTTTAGGGTTTTTAGTGGTTTAGGGGATAGGGGTTTGGGGGTTTAGGGTTTTAGGGGTTTAGGGGTTTGGGGTAGGGTCCCCCTTACCATTGGCCCGCCTTTTTGCGAAGCCTCGGCATGCAACGATTAGGTCGGCGCTGCTCATCGGCTGAACATGGCGAGAAGCTCAGACACATTTTCCTGGTCATTGTGGTGCACTACACATTTGTGAATTCGTTATGCCAAAGTCAAATCGAGAAGATGAATTTGTACTTATGGTTGTCAATCCTATCCGATCCCACTAGGCCAGCTTTGGACAGAGTAGGCCATCTTTGGGGGTGGATTTTGTAGGAAAGATGCTTGTCCGTAAACCCTAAACCCTAACCCCCCGCTGTGATTTTCAGTCACATCCGACGACATCCTGGGACAGGGATAAGTGGGGGTGTCCCAAAATTAGGGGTACCCTTACAGGGGTTATATAGGGACATAGAGAGTTTCTGGTTGAGGGCTTCCCAAAATGAGCGGTACCTTTTTGGGGGCTCCTTATAATAAGGATTATAGTATTGGGGATCTCTAGGTAGGGTCCCCTATTAAGGGGAACTACCCAATTATTTGAAATTGGCAGATTCTTGTGGCTTCTGAAGAAGGCGCCTGCGTCGTTGCAAGCCCATGGGCTCTCCTAACCAGACCCATTCTGCACAATCCCACCGAAGGTTCCCCCTAGTTGGCTTTAATCTGCCCTAAATTCGAAGGGTCCAAGTACCTGATCATCATATACTTACCCAAAACTTGTACTATAATTACAAGTACCCTAAACCCAAGTACAACCCAATTACCAAAATTATTGAGTACTTGGACCCTCTGAAAAATCCACCTAATGCAGGCGGGATTGGAGCTGTGGTAGTATGGGGCCGAGGCAGCTATCGAACCAATGATACTCTGAACCCTAAACGCTAAGGCTGACATGAGCGACGATGAAGATATGCACCTTCTCTCCACGGCAACTTGTCCTTTACTAGGTTTAGGTAGGGTTCAGGGTTGGGGGCAAAGAGTCTAAAGGCTTTCGGGTTTTGAGTTCGGGCTTGTGGTTTAGGATTTGGGAACAGAAAAGTAAAGAATAACATGGAACTGGGTAGGGTTTTGGAATTTTCGTTAAGTCCCACAATTCGGACCTACCGTAAACAAACGGGTTTGCAAACTATGGTAACTTGGCCCTCGGTTCCTTAAACTCAATATTAGCAGCCCAGGAAATTACTTAGGTATCCATCGTTACGTAGGGCCTGCTCTGGGGGCCCTGTTCTCCATTGCGGTTTATGGTTTAGGGTTCAGGACCCCCGAAGGAGCAGAAGATATGATACGGTTGATACTAAACATCCTGAATGTCTGTAGGTATTCTATACCTCTGGAGCAAAGGTGTTTACAATGGTCATGAAGAAATTCAGCATCAACAGTTGTGAGGACTTGAAAGTTGTTGAAACTTGCTGATTGTAGATTTGCCATAGTCCCATCCCCTGTTGTCGACATTGGTCTTGATTTTGCCGGTTGCGCTGGCAGCTGCGGTTCTAAACCCAAAGTCCATCACGATCTCCCAGGACCCCCCCACCCCAACTACCCTTAAACAGGGCCTATGCAGGTCCTTTTTCTGGCTTGTCGGGCTCTTTAGAGGGTACCGGAGGGGATTAAGAAATTGCCAAGATTCTGGTCCCAGGTGACTTACATAACTGTAGTATAACGTACCTCCAATGGACCTCGGGATGATTGGTAATAATTCAGGCCTCTACACTACCCCTAAGGCCCAAGTATCCAATAATCAGGTACTTGGAATTTGGGAAACAGTATTTGCCGTAAAGGTTTTGGGGGAGTATATGACTATTAGGTACTGGGACCATTAGGGTACTTTGGGGGCTTAGGAAGAAGGCGTCGCTGCATTTTTCTCCTGAACCCTGAATCCTAAACACTTAACCCTAAATCCTAATCCTTAAGCCCTAAATCCTAAACCCTGAGCTCCAGGTCTGGCTTGAACCTGGGGGTTTTAGGGGTTAGGGGTACTGCTGATGCTAGACATCCTTCATGACCTTAGTATACTGTATTATTATAACTCCCGTGGTATACAATATTTACTTAGGGTCCTGCAGGATTTCTAGTATCCACCGTAGGTTTGGGTTTAGGGTTTGGGGTTTAAGGCTTTATTGTTTCGGGGTTGAGGGTTTAGTGTATAGGGGTTCGGGGTGATATGAGAAGTTGCCTGTGCTAGGGTTACGAAGGGACTTTTCATGGTAGACATAGGCGTCCTTTGGGGTAAGCTATTTCTGTCCCTAGTATATCCCCAATATGATGCTATGTCCGCAAAGTATTTAAACCGCAAGGCTTCCTCCATCCAGCCTAAACCGAGAAACCCTAGACCCTAAAAGCAGTAATCGGATTTCATCCGCAGTACCTACACCCCAAAGGTATGTAACAAAATAGCCCTAAACCCCTAAAAGCTGCCCAAAAGGCTAGAACTCTACTTACTTTAGGGGTCCAGGTAGGTCTTCGAGGGAGCCTAGAAGGTTGTGCCCCTAAGCTTGCACACCTATGCTGTTCGCCTAATAGAACCCAATTTCCCCTATCTCATGAATGGTAACCCCAAACCCAGAGGTACAACCCTAGGAGAGCAGCCCCTCAACCCTAAACCCTGAAGCTTATACCCTAAACCCTAAATCCTAAGCCCTGAACCAAGACCCTAAACCTTAAAGCCTAAACCTTAAGCCCTAAACCTTAAATTCTAAACCCTAAACCCTACACTTTAATAGATTTCGACTGCAAGGTGAAACTACTTGGTCGAGTCGGGTCCTCGTTGAAGATCCTGACTGACAAATGCTTGTCAGGGTTAAGGCTTAGGATGTAGGGTTTAGGGTTTGGGGAGGTATGGTTGGCACTATAGCGGCAGAATGTGTTCCAGGCAGAGGCTTCGTGAGATAAGCAGTTTAGAGAGGGTGGAGAGGAGAGGGGCAGATATGAGAGTTCTGGGTTCAGGTTTACATGGCGTCTTAAATAAGCTTATAGTCCCGCAAAAGTAGATAGAATATGGCGTTGGGTATATTATAATAAGATCCTCATATACCCCACATTCTTTCTACTTAAGGGGGGCTATAAGCCCTAGGCCTTAAACCCTGAAGGGAAATTGAAGGCGTTCGTATTCAGGGAGCTTCAAGCTTAGGTTTGGCTCCCATACACCAGCAGTCCCCTAGAAAGTAGGGGTCAGGTTGAGGTTGTATGGCTTAGGGTCCAGGGTTTAGGGTTCAGGGTTTGGTTTAGGGTAGGACAAGAACCAAAGGCATAAGCAGGTACTAATTATCTTATGGTCCTTTGCAGCTACCACTTATGATAGCACTCATACGCCTACCTCGATTGGGCCTGCCACTTCCCTTTCAGCTCCAAATAATGGGCTTCTCATTCCCCTTAAGCTGGCTTGTTGTTAAGGAACTTAATTTACGTTGCCATAATATGGGTATGTAGTAAATATAGGGTTTCCCCCAATATAGTAACCTAAATTAAGTTCCTTAACAGCAAGCCGGTATGAAGGCCACCATGCCCTAACAATAATCATTTAGGGGATGTGGTGGGGGATTTCAAGGGGAGGAGATTGGCTCCTTTGGGAAGTAACTAAAACCCTCCTAATAACAACAAATAAGTCCAGGGCCCTAAAGACTCCTCATGATTCTTTCAAAAGGGGAAAGACTAGTTTTAAAGGAGCCAGACCACAATGAATTAGGGGTGTTTTTTCGTGGTCATTAGGGGGTCATGTTGAAAACGGTTCTTTTAATCGTTTCATTACTTTTCATTTGCTTAAAACTAATTCGATAATGAACTGATTTGCTGACTACTCTGTTAGTGAGTAATTAGTTCAGTGATTACTGAATATTTGCGAGTTTGATTAGTGGATTAATGCGATTATTTCATGTGATTCTGACGTATTTTTAGACTAATATTGATTGATTGTTAAAGGAACCTCACCGGTGTCAATCGGGCTCGCAAGTTTTGCCGGGAAGCTGCAGCAGTGCTTCGGTCCAGGCGGCAATCCAGAGTTGGTACAGTGCCTCGGCATGTCCGTGGTCCACGGGTCCCACATCACCTACTTCGGCATTGGCCCAACCTGGACCCCAAAAGTATGTAAAGTAATAGCCTTCAAGGCTGTTATTCTGGGTTTAGGGCAATTATTTCACATACTTTTGGGGTTTAGGAAGGGCATGGTTGGGGCAGTTCTGGCTTCCTTCGTGGAAGCGGCGATGAGCCTTCCGATGCTCACGCTTGAAGCTGGTCGGAAGTAGATGTCCTGTTTGCAGGTGTGCCCTCAAATGTCAATGTGTATTAGGATCTTTACGAAGCCCCCTCGAGCCTTCAAGAATGGTTGCCAGTGCCGTAGAAGGTATGTAGGCTTGACATTTTGGTCAGGTTATCCTACATGGGAGTGACCTAAACGTGCCCTGATGTTGAACGAGGCCTCTGAAGTTCCCTCCTTGTATGTAGATTCAGGACTCGAAACTTTTTCGTTGAACGCCAAGTCAATCCGCTGGATAAGACAGACCTCTGGCTTTACTGATAGCAGCCGGCAGTATACCCTAAACCCTAAACCGCGCGCTGGCGATCAGCAATACCTAGATATCATGGAGCCCCTCTTCCACCACTACCCCATAGGTTCCCCTTAAATGAGCCGTAATGATCCCGAAGCAACCTGAATCAAGGGGGTATAGGCGCAAGTAGTAGGGGATCCTTCAACTCTAAACCCTAAACCCTAAACCTTAACGCTACACCCTAAACCTTAAACCTACACCCTACATTACAGTTTTCCACCCGGACAAGTTCCTTTTGAAGACCTAGGGTTTAGGGCTTTGGGAGACTGAATACTTCATATCTGCTTGGCTTGGTCTTGCTGAGAACGAGTAAAACACAAGAGCCTGAATGAGCAAGCAACTTCCCAAAATACGGCCAGCCCCAACAAGATTCTACGTAGCAAGGCTCTTTTCACCATCCCACATCAGAATCCCCTTGTTCGCAGAAGATGTTTTTTTCCTGCAAAGTTCCTGCTAAACATACAGCTGTCGGGTTTTCTTCTGAGTTACCCCTTCACCCTCAATACCGGAATTCTAAGACTTGCAAGGCTGAACTCTAAAGCCCTAAAGCCTGAGGCTCTTGGCCGCAAACTTGACATTCCCAAGCCTAGATTCACCCTCAACACCTAAAGCTCTAAACCCTAAATCCCTAACCCCTCATTCCTAAGCCCCTTAGCCCCAAAACCTTACACCGTAAGCCCCGAAACCCACAACCCCTAAACCCTAAACCCCCCAAGTTCTTGATTTCCAAGGTGGGCCCGACGAAGTCGGCTCCTCCTGCCATCACTCCGGCCATGACGCCGGCCATGACGCCGTTGCGCACGCCCGCAACGCTGACGCCGCAGTCCAGGACCTATAGGGTCTTAGGGTTTGGGTTTTAGGGTTTAGGGTTTGGGTTTTAGGGTTTTAGGGTTTGGGTTTTAGGGTTCAGGGTTTGTCTTTGAGGGCGTAGGGTTAGGGTTTAAAGGTTCGGGTTTTAGGGTGGTTTTAGGGTTTAGGGTTTACTTAGGGGTACCATTTTGGGGGGTGTATTTGTGAGGGTCTATCTTGGGGGTCCCCCTGTTTTGAGAAACTACCATGTCAGACACGTAGCCTCTAGGGGTTTGGGGTTTAGGCTTCTAGGTCCTCGCTATGCGACCCTAGTATGCGGGCGCGTAGACGTGCTTCCTGCGCCCTAGCGAAGGATCCTGAACTGAGCTTGTAACGTTAAAAGGGGTACATGACGGGTATATAAGGTGTTCAGGACTAAGAGGACACACTAGGGGCCCCACATATTGCTAACCTGAGATGCATCCCAGAACATCAAGCCCTTGAGGCTTAAACCCTGATTCCCCAACACCCTAGACTGACCTCTAAAGACCCTAAACCCTAAACATCCCTAAACCCTAGATTGTTGAGTCGTCGATTGCGGGTCCCCGAGTCAAGGGGTCTGGAGAGACATGTGTATGATTCGGGATTTAGGAGTCCCTAATCCAGTTTTAAGGAACTTGATCTAAGTTACCATACTGAGGAAAGTCTATCATTTACTGTATACACAAATATCCATTATGGTAACCAATTTAAGTTCCTTAACAGCAACCCAGCAATGCGGGGTCTCTAGCATACTGTTCCATAGTCACATAATGGTGAGTGTTTATGTAGTAAAGGGATTACGGCGCAACAAGGACAATGCGCCAGTACCATGCGTGTGATTGCTATGCAAATTGCTCTTGTATCACAAGGTTGGATTGTACATCCAATGTGACGCACTTCTGATGAGCACAGTATGCAGGGCGTACTGAGGCGTCACGGCGATGTTGTTGGTGATCTGCGTGAGTGAACGATAGTTTACGGTTACGAGTTTGGAGTTCAGGATAGCGACAGGATTTCTACCGCAAGATGTTCTTTCTCTTTGCGCTACCTCCCTGTTTAACGACCTGCCCAACCTTCTGGGCATAAACAGCCAAACTCAAACCAAAAGGGTTAACCGGAAACCCAAAAAAAACAATTTTCCTGCATTCTTTTGGGCGGTTCAGGCTTCAATTGTGTATACAGATAAGCTCTAAACCCTAAAACCTAAACCCTAAAACCTAAGCCCTAAACCCTAAACCTTCTTATCACATGCCCAATAAGAATCCGAACATCTCAAGCACATCCATCCCTCAAGCTGAGCCCAAGAGGTGAAATTCCACCTCCAAGTCTCTGCAAATAAGAGGGGCTTGGTAACAACGATGGTGATCACCAATACTACAGTAATACATTATAATAGGGTTGAGGATTTAAGTTCAGGGTTTAGGGAGCGTGGTATTAATATAAGAACCCCATCAAGAAGAAACTGAAACATGAATTGGAAGCTAGTCTTGGAAAATGGGCTTGTATAAGAATCTTCACCAGGTAATAATGGGGTGTCGACACCTCCGCCCTTGCCCCCAAAGAAGGTCATGGGATAATTGTTGGACCTAATTCCCGAAACCCTAAACACTAAACCCTAAGCCCTAGACCGGAACTCTAAGCATCTGCTGCTGCAGGAGACAGACACCAGAGACAACGCGAGGGGCTTGGTCTCAACCAAGGGCTGCTCAACCCCAAACCTTAAAACCCTTCTGAGAAGCTTTAAGTTTTAGGGTTTAGGATTTGGGGTGATTTAGGGTTTAGGGTATAGAGTTTCAGAGCTGAGGATTGAGCAGGTTTAGCGTAAAGAGCTTAGGTTTGAGGTTTTAGTGTTTAGGATTGTGGCATTCGGCTTTCCGGCAGATGTTACATTCTGGCACACAGGTGTAGGAACTTACTACAAAGTTGATGTAACACAGAACCCTAAACCCTGAATCCTTGTACCCTAAACCCTAAAGCAGCTGAGCCCAAGGAAATGGGATCAGACTCCAGACCTACCTGTCCAGTGGTTAGCTCTCAGGCTTTAAGGATTCATAGGGTTTAGGGATTTATAGGGCTTAGGGCTAAGGGGTTTAGGGTTGTTGGGTCCCAGGGTTCTGGCATTTATAGGGTTCAGGGTTTAGGGGTTTAGGGCTTGCAGGAATAGTGTTTTTGGTTGAGGGGTTCAGGGGTTTAGCGTTTGGGGCCTATAAAACTCTCCTAAACCCTGACCCTTAAACAAATTTAGGGGGAACCTTGGGAAAGCCCCAAGGAGTTCAGGGGACTCCAAGACAAGGGCTCAGCGTTCTATCTTTCGGAGTTGTGTTTGCAAGGGTTAGGGTTTAGGGTTCAAGGTTTAGGGTTCAAGGTTTAGGGTTTGGGGTCCTGGCTTACACCGTGCCAAGGATTAAAATTGGCCTGCTTTGCACAGCTAGAACCTTTACTACAGGGACCGTTACAAGTCTTACATTCAATGCCATACACCATGAACCTTGAAAACCCTAAACCATAAGCCCCACGCCAAAAAACCCTGAATCCTCATCAGTTTCTTAGGTCCTAACTATGGGCTCCTTTTCTTAATTCGGCTCATGGGGTGTTATAGGTTATATAATCGGTATATATCCCAGGACTAAGGGCCCAACCTAGGGGCCTCAAGTTGCAACCTTAACCGCAAACCCTGAACCCCAAGCCCTAAACCTTAAACCCTAAACCCCCAACCCTTAACCCCAAACCCTAAACCATGCTATGGGCCCATAGTCCCAACCTTCGAAATACAGCCCTAAACCCTAAACTCACCAGGCCCAACAAGAAAAACTCTGCCGCGTGGAAGAAGACTGCGAGGATGCCAAAGGCCCTGACGGGTTTAGGGTATAGGGGTTTAGGGGTTTAGGGGTTTACGGTTTAGGGGTTTGGGGTTTGGGGTTTAGGGTTTAGGGTTTTAGAGGTTTAGGGTGTAGGGGTGTAGGAGTTTAGGGTCTCGAGGTTTAGGGTTTAGGGTTCAGGGTTTTAGGGTTCAGGGTTCGGGCTTGGGGTCTAGGAGTTCAGAGTTTAGGGTTCAGGGTGGCCCCATGTATAGCTATGTATACTCCAACGATGTGTATCCAAACGCATGCACACCTCTACATGTACATGCGGATCAATATACTCGGACGTATACAACACTGCTGCCCCGGCACACAGATACACATAAGCGCATACACATACACACCCACATATATACACCACGCGCGCACAAATTCATATACCTATACATCTACATGCACAGATACTGACATACGTACGTACATATGTATATGCAAATCCACATACGTTCATGCATATATATATATATACACGTGCGTATATGTGTAGAGTGTAGATATGTCGTGGCGGTGGTCACCCAATTTCAGTCTGCGGATGGAGGAAATCTTGCGCCACCTGATATACCCTAGTCCCCGAAGGATTGTAGAACCATATACCCTTCACCCTAATGATTACAGTATTCTTGGAATCATAGGTGGTGCAAGACTTCCCTCCATCCACACACCCTAAACCCTACATCCCAAACCCTAAATTTAAATCCTCAGCCTTAAAGCTAAACCCTAAACCCTAAAACCCTAAATACCTGAACCCTACACCCTAAAGCCTAAACCCCCAAACCCTCATTGCGGAGCAGGTTCCGGAGCTCCGAGCTCCAGAGATGTGCGGCATCGTGCGGGCGGAAGGCTCAACGCAGTGGCATCCTGTCTGAATAGGGTTTAGGGATTACAGGCTGTAGACTTTGGGGATTAGGGTTTAGGGATGAGAGATTACGGTTGCGGGATTCGGTTTGCGGGATTAGGGTGTAGGGTTTCGGGATTAGGGTGTAGGGCTTAGGGATTAGGGATTAGGGTTGACGGTTTAGGGATGAGGTTTTAGGGCTTCGGGTAGTATATCACCACAGCGTTTGAATCTTATATCTCTGTGACGAGCCGAATTGTGTGTCGCCAACTGACCTTGTTGCAAGGTAGCTTTGCGCGAAGCGGTTGCAGCCCGAAACCATACTGGCCCCAAGACCCTTTTCCTCCCAAACTCTTTGTATAATATATACATATATACTACAGTAACACCAGTTTCCGTTTCATTGTCCATATTCTCGTCCATTTCATTCTCCATTATTGAGTACCCTACTATACTAAACCCTAAACCCTATTTTCCTCCCAAACCCCAAAACCCCAACCCTGCTGGCGCCCAGGCCTCAAAATGGCCTTCATTCGTAATGTTCATTGATGGAGATGACATGTCTTGATCAACGCACATCTGAGGTTCCCTTCCGTGGACGAGGCAATCGCAGCTGCGAAGCTTGAGAGTTGCGCTTTTTAGTTGTCATTGCTTTTGGTTTAGTGTGTGTCCTATATAACCCAGTTTCCATTCAATGTTCCGATTTCTTTTCCATTTGATTCTCCACTATTGGGTAATATCCCTAAACTCTAACTCCTTAACCCCATCGAGGTTTATACAAAGTTGAGAGCTGTCTGTTCAGGGTTGAGGGTTTAGTCCTAGACTTGGTGAGTGGTGTAGTTTGGCACAAGACTCTATGTCATGATGCCTATCTCGGGCACCGGATATAGACATGTAGTGCATGTATATATATATATGCACTATATATAATCGTACTATCTGTTTATATATAGTGCGTACTTGGGGCTATATATATATACATATATGTATGTAGGCCTTACTTGAGGCTATGTGTTTGAATCCCTCGGCTTGCCAGAGAGTCCTTTGCCCTTGAATTGAAAGGGTACCTCGGCCCACAAGCCTTCATCCTGAATCTACCTCGGAAGCCGCGCTTTAGCTGGGAGACGGCTAGGGAAATAACATTAAGTTACCATACTAAGGGATATAATAATTGGAGACCGTTAGGGGACCCAAAATTGGTTTATATACCTTGGGATAGAACAAGTAACAGGTTTCCTGACTGTAGGAAAATGGCTTAAGATCCTGGACAGCAACCCAGTTTTAGCCGGGATACTGCGCAATGCCATCTCCTTTGGCCCAAAAGGGTCCATGTAGCTATATAGTATATACAGTTAGCTATATGGCAAATTCCCCTACCAAAACGCTACACCCTAAACCATGTATCTACATGGACCCTCTCAGTTGGTCACAGCATCTGATTTTTCACATGATGGAAACTTACTTGCATGGTTCAACCACGAGCAAATAGTACTCATCCACCCCAAACCCAAGACCCTTTCATCCTACACCCTCATTCCTAATCCTAAATCCTAAGTTCCAAATCCTAAACCCTGCATCCTAAGCCCGAAATCCCCAATCCGAAGCCTTAGCTCCTAAATCCTGAACCCTATATCCTAAGCCCTGAATCCACATCTTTAACCCCAAACACTTTAAGCCTAGACCAAAAACCAAATTCTAAATCCTAAATCCTGAAATGGCCCATACCCCGCACGGTCTTCAACCCGCTTTTGAGCAGGTCTTAGACGAAGGCGACTTGATGATACTCTCTCAGGGAAGCGCGACGGCCCTGGGGGTTTAGGCTAAGGGTTCAGGGTTTAGGGTGGGGGACGAGGAGGAGGGGAGGGAACGATTGAATGAGAGGCTACTTGATGTAGTTGAAGTAGCGGGCAAATTCTAACAGCTTTTCGGCAAACCTCACCTGACCTCACCCCAAAAGCTGTTTGATATGACCTACACTCTAAACTCCTAGTATCCCCCTTGACATCCCCTATAATAGTCCTCGATATTATCCCCTATATAGCCCCCTTCAAGAGAGTTTAGACCCTAAACCCTAATCCCTAAACCCTAAACCCGATATAGCCCCTTTCAGGAGTTTAGACCCTAAACCCTAAACCCGAATCCCTAAACCATAAACCCTATATAACCCTCTTTGAGTTTAGACCATATACCTAAACCCCAAAAGTATGTAACATAATAGCCCTAAACCCATAATAACAGCCATAAAGGCCATTATTTTACATACTTTTGGGGTCCAGGTAGACCCTGAACCCCAAACCCTAAACCCTAAACCCCAAACCCTAAACCCTAAACCCTAAACCCTAGACCCTAGGTCCAGGTATAGCTCATAAAGGACATGACCCTAAGCCGGCTTAGTTGGAGGTTCTGAGCTTCGTATCAAAAAAAAGGCTAGGGTGAAGTCGTAGGAGTAGGGTATAGGGTTTAAGGTTTAGGGTTTGGATTTTAAAGTTTAGGGTTTCGGTTTTAAAGTTTGGGTTTTAAGGTTTAGGGTTTGAGGTTTAGGATTTAAGCTTTAAGGCTTAGGATTTAAGGTTTAGGGTTTAGGTGTTAAGGTTTAGTGTTTTGGTTTTCAGGTTTCGGTTTCGTGCTTAGGTTTTAAGGTTTAGTGTTTATAGTTTTGATTTCTTCTTGAAGGATCTTAAGGTCCGCTACATGACCAGCAGGCACATGGTCCAACGCACTGGAGATGTCCCGCAATCAGTCTAGCACGGTCTGCATGATTTTCCATTCCTCTTATGAAGCTTCTTTTCGGGCAAAAAGGTAATTTCTGTGACTTTCCACAGGTTTTGGAGCTGAACAGAACATATTTTTCTTGTGAGCTCGCTGTAGCAAAACGTATTTATGAGCTGATCCACACTGCCTTCCTTGAGGAGCATGTGCCGTAGCTGGGCCTAGCAAGAGTTACCCTAAAAGTATCATTCTTGTGCTCAGGCCGTGTTGTTTCAACTGAAACCTGACCGCCAATCCCTGAATCCCACAAACCCTAAATCGTAGATCCCCCCCGTTAAGCCCGACAGCCTACATGAGTTACAGGCTAAACTCCTTGAAGGTGAATATGTAGGGCGTTCATGTTGGGGAGTATTTTGGGGATGATTAAGGGGAATACTAGGAGTTCAGACTATAGCTCACATACAATTTTGACATGAGAAACCCTCCCGACCTGCAGCTTTATTGCCAGGCTGCGTACTTGATTTAGGGGTTTTGGGTTTCCGGCTTTGGGTGTCGGATTCAGGCTTTTGTGGGAGGGAGGGGGGGTTATACTTAATCCCAAGCCCGAACGGTGGATATTAGAATCCTTCATGACCCTAAGTACAATAGCCCTTGGATTTTTGTTTTGCTTCAAGTAAAACACCTTATGCAGTTTTTTAAGTAGCAACAGACGCCCTAAACTGACTGAAGATTCTTGATGCCGCCGCCAGTCCTCTTACCGAACCGAAATTGTGTAACGCACCCTGGGCTGATATGAAGATAGCATCAGAAGTGTGACAATGAGGGCTCATGTGCTTTACGAAGTTGGTGGAGTAATTGTTGTTTGCCACATCCTGTTGGAGCTTTTCGTCAGATGCTTTCTACTGTGGCACCCTCCCGTTGCAGTCGTAATTGACCGGAGCCTCAGAGGGAAGAACCGCAGAGGATAGTAGCCAAGCTTCATGAACGCCAGATCCTAATCTGCAAACCCCTGAACCCTACACTTGAATGTAGCTGTCGATATGCCCACGCCCGTATCCTGGCATGGCGTCCGGCACGAGGCAGGGCAGGGATGTAGGCTAAGGTAAGTTTAGGGTCGACTATGCCGACAGTTAACCTCATGGTGCCAGAACTTTATCGGTCATATCCTTACCCAAAGCCTGTACTACAAGTAAGATTGCCCCATTCCAGGTACATAATTAGTCTGACAGTATAACGATAGTTGTGTGGGCCTTTTTACATCAGGAACGGCGCAAATTCGGAATACTGAATGCTTACTTGAAGGTTCAAGAGACGCACAATCTACCTATCATCACTGGGCTCATGACCTACTCATAATCCTCTTGAATGGGCTTATGTAGCTCACCCCAATTATTCCAAGGGCTGTAAGCCCAGGTATAGCTGGCTACTAAGTACTTTACTTGGCACCCGCGCCCTAAAACCTGATCCCTAAACCCGCCAACTTCAAAAGTTGCCTTGGCAACCTGGCATAGCTAGGGGTTGGGGTTCAGGGTAAGCACAGTTGTCTTGGTAGACATCTTTTTGTGTGTACGTCAGGTTGGGGCAGGGAGTGGAGCAACAGCTTTTCCTGATGTCAGTCGCGAAACCTCCAAACTATGCCTGTTCCTCCCATTTACACATCACCTAATGCTCTCACCCTATAGTCTATAGTGTCCCTTAAGTAGATAGAAGATGGGGTATATGGGGATCTTATTACACTTTTCCCAAAGCCGTATTCTATCTACTGAAGGGGGACTATAGCTTCTAAACCCTAAGCCCTATATTCTATCTGCTTAAGGGGGACTATCGTCCTAAAACTTCCTATAAGCCTAAATCCTTGAGTCCCAAGGCCCCGAACGCTGAACTCCATTCTGCATCTGAGCTATAGTCCCAACTCCTGAAAGGGGGTTATATAGGGGATTGTATAGGGGCCTACAATAGGGCTTATCAAGGGGCATACTAGGAGTTCAGACTGTAGCTCATATGATTCTCCATTTTAGTTCTAAGTACCTGTGGACATCCAAGTAGGCCCTACCTGGACGCTGCAATGTAATACCTTTTTGGTAGTCCTAATAAGAACCCTAAGCAAAAAAGCATACCAAACCCAAAAAGGAACTACATTGGAGGGTCTAGGTAAGTCCCAAACCCTGAACCCTAAACCCCTAAACCCCCTACACCCTGAATTTGTAGTTTCCATTTTATTTTGCATGATCCCTATATAACCCCTATATTCTATCTAAGTCCCCACCCTTGATGCGCAGGTTCTTGCCTTTGCTTCTACTGTTGGCTTGTGCCAACGATCTGCCTCCAGAGGCGGAAGATGAGGTGCTACTGCTGCAGAAGGCAAGGGGGGATTTAGGGTTGAAGCTTTAGGGTTGAAGGTTTAGGGTTTTAGGGTTTAGGTTTAGGGTTAAGGATTGAAGCTTCAGGGTTTAGGGTTTAGGGTTTTAGGGTTTTGGGCCCCTCAACAACAAGAATGTTCCCTTATTCCCTGCTACCCCCTCGTAAGTAAAACCAGACCTCCAACATCCTAAACCGTAAATCCTAAACCCCCTCAGCCCCAAAATCCAACACCCCAAACCCCCTAAACCCTGAACCCCCAAAATCCTATAGTAAGGCTCCAAGGGGCCCTTCCTGCAGGAGCTGCGACTGGCCCAGACGATGCCAAATCCATATCGCTGGACGTGTCAGGACAGAAGCACGCGGTTAAGGGTTAACAGCCTATAATTTAGGGCTTAAAGGGGTTTATAGGCTTTAGGATAGTGATTGTACAGGGATAGGATTTTATGTGGTCTAGGGTGTGTCATCGCAGGGTTTTTGAGAACCTCAAACCCCAAAGCTAGGACCCTGGGCCCTAGGGCTATAGGGATATGAGCAGGGTCACTCAGGGTCTAGGCGTAATGAGGAATCAAATGCAAAGAACGGTTAACTCGAAACGAGGGGTTATATCGGGGTACATAGGGATGATTGCCAATAGTATGGTCCTATGAAAGACCTCGAAAAATCATGTTGCGATTTGTCCTACAGACGGGTATTTCGGAGGACTGCGCAGTGTTTGCTGTGATGTCTGACGGCAGGACCGCTGCGTGCCGGCGGTGTGGGTAGCTACGCGGACGCACAATGAATGTATTTGCACACAAAGCAGATCCTTGCTGCGGACACTGCAAACCCCAGGTACAAACTCCCACGTAGAAGACTCCTCTAGTAATCGGGGTTTTGGTAACTCCGATCCCCAAAACTAAGACCCTATTCTATCATGCGATAGATGCCAGGCCCCCCAAACCCTAAACCCTAAACCATCGGCTTTCGGGGGCTTGAGATAACCACCGAACTCCTCATAGTCTCCCACAGGCCAGGTTTCAAGGCTCGTTGTTTTGGATGTTTTGAGGTTCAGGATTCAGGGCTAATTCTTGTGGCTTCTTTGGAGGTCAGAATGAAAGCAAGCAAGTAAGTTATGAGCAGTGGAAAGGGGTAATAACCTTACCTTTAATTGCGGTATGTTACATGAGTCAGGATGATAAGCACACTTATAATTAGTTACTGAGCCCCATGGACGCTCAAATGTGGAATTCTTCTTAAAGATTCCGGGCTGCCAAAGCTTCTGTCTCTGGAGAAACCCTAGAGACACGGGTTTAGGGTTTAGGGTTTAGGGTTCCAAATCCTATAAACCCTAAACTTACTAGTTGTTCGTAGGGAGTATGGGAATACAATCCCTACATAATCCTCATGTATGTACTCTATTCCCTAATTCCCTACTACTGAACCCCAAAAGTATGTAGAACACTGGCCTTGAGGGCTATTGTTAAGGGTTTTGGGCTTTGATTTTACCTTTTTTGGGGTCCAGGTAACCACTTGCTACTTCTTAGTAGGGAGTATGGGTATATAACCCCGAAAATCCCCATGAGCTATATTCCCTTATTCCCTACGGAGAGCCAGCAAGTACATCCTAAGCCCTAAGCCCTTCAAGGTCAGCCCTGGCAGAAGTGGGTCCACCACTGTCCTAGACGCTGGGCTTTGCATGCGGTCATAGCTTGATATGGGGGTTTCCCAAAATTGGCGGTACCCTTTAATGGGGGTTATAGGGGATATATAGGGATAAATAGAAAAGAAAGTGGAAACTACTATTCAGGGTTTAGGGTGTGGGGTTCAGGGCGTAGGGTGCGCTGTTGGGGGGACGGGGGTGGGCTTACGGGTGGGCAGCGGGAATTTCGGGGCGGAGGAGGGTTGAGGAGCTAAGTTCAGGTGCCTACGGCTTACTTCACTAAGAGAGGGTTGTTCGGCGAGGGAACACGGTATACTTAGGTAGTTATTCAGGTGTCCGCATTGCCCTACCGCAGGCTAACATAGAACCTCCTAACACAATCTTCATAAAGGACAGTAGCAGCCTCCATAGGGCACAGATTTCAGATTCCATAGTAGTTTCAGGGAGGGTACGTGGCCTAGCCGTAGTGGCAATTTCTATTGGTTAATCATACCCACTTCAATGCGTTGAATGGCCTTTTACTGTGGCTTGTGTACGCCTCTACACTGGGCCCTACAGTGTGCAAATATTACCTACATCGGGCTATTTGGATCCCCAGGGTGAAACTCTCCACCCACACCCTAAATAGTACTTCCCATTTTCTTTTCCATTATCCCTATATAACCCTATGTATCCCCCTTCAGGAGATGTTGAATGCGCTTCCTGGTTTCGCAGTGATGGGCGAGAATATGTCCGCTGGCTCAGACACTTACGGATTTGGAAGGATCCGCGCAGCTATATAATTCAAGAGGACCCCCCACCCGGGTTATGCGGTATATTAGGTATATAAGAGGCACTGTGGGGGGTCCTCCTAGACAAGAATCTACTTAAGGCCCGAAGGTTTCTGTTTCCGCAATTGCTTTGGGTCTAAGTAAACACTACAGAGCTACATGGACCCATTCGGGATGGCTTACTGTGTCTTCAGGGAGCCTGATGCGAAGCATCTTTGTTTTCTTGCATTCCGGTGCCTAGGGTGGTTGCCATGCCTTTGAGTATGCCTTTGAGTACGGCTTGGGCTTCGGTGCTGTACTGTTGATACTAGAAATCTTGAATGGCCTTGTTATATACTACCACAATTCCCAAGGTAGAAGGTACTTAGGGCCATGCATGATTTTTAAGTATCCACTGCAGTACATGGGTGAGCTTGAAGTGTAAGTTGTGTTGTTCCTTCGGGAGGTGGTGCCGTATTTAGGACTTAGGATTTTGGGTGTGCTTGGGTGCGTTCCATCATGGCAAAGCAATATGCTAGACCAAGCTACGAGATCTTATAAATGTGGTGTCTGGTACTACAAGCCCTAAAGCCTAAACCTTATAACCCCTAAACCCTAAACCTTAAGCCCAAAGACCTAAACATTCAACCCAAAACCTAAACCCCAAGCCCTAAACCCTCAACCCCCCCCTCCCCCCCAAAAAAAAGCGCAACCCCAAAGCATAAGCCCGAACCCTAAACCCTAAACCCTGGGTATTTGGACCCTTAGTCAGTGCCAAGCAGGTGGTACTAGGAGATATTAGCTCCGTGGTTTGTGGAGTAGGGTCTAGAGTGTAAGGTTTAGGGTTTATGGTCGGTAAAGAATCGTAGGAATTGGGGGAGGGGGGGGTTCCGTTGATAGTAACTTCTGTTGACGGAATCTCTTGGCTTTGGGATTCTAGAATTTCAGGGTTTGAGGTGTCTTGTGTTCCCTAAACCCTCAACCCTGAACCCTCAACCCTGAACCCTAAACCCTAAACCCTGAAGACGGGCACCAAGCCAAATTGGCAAGCCTCAGGCTGAGAAAGGCGGCTCAGGGTTTTAGGGTCTAGGGGTTTATGGCTAAGGGTCAGGGTTTAGGGTTTAGGGTTTGATGACCAAGGGTTTAGGGTTTAGGGTTTTAGGGTTGTAGGTCCTAGGGCTTATGGCTAAGGTTTTAGGGTTTTAGGTTTAGGGTTTAGGGGTTTATGGCTAAGGGTTCAGGGTTTAGGGCACATCAGAAACCTGCACAACTAGTTTAACCCAAAGTTGTGCAACGTCCACCCTGCGAACCCAGAGAGCCCAAGAAACCTTGGTTCAGGGTTTAGGGTTTAGGATATAGGTTTTAGGGTTTAAGGGTTTAGGATTTAGGCTTCAGGGTCTAGGGCTTAGGGATAAGTAATAAAGCCTAAACCCTTAGAGTTTAGGGGTTTTGGGTTTAGGGTTTAGGCTTCAGGGTCTAGGGCTTCGGGTTAAGTAAGAAAGCCTAATGAAGGGGTATCGGGCTCAGTCATCCCCAAGCTCCAAACCCTGGACCTTAAGAGCGCTAAACCGCAAACTCCAAACCCTAATCCTCAAGCCCCAAACTCAAGGCTTAGGCCGCCCACGATGGTGGGCGGCGTCTATGCGACCTGGATCCTTTAGCCAGACCGACCTAGCTGGTTCTGCTTCCGCACAGCCACGGGTACGGTAGCACCCACGATAGGCCCGGTTCCGGACCCCGTTCTGGGACCAGCACTGGTCCCCTTAGAAGGTTAGTACCCTAAACCCCAAGCCCTTGTTGCCCAAAGCCTTCCTGGACCAGGGCCCCTCCTGGGCACATCCTGGAAGGTCCAAGTTCTCCTCTCCAAGGAACCAGGGGCCTGAGAGCCTGCAGGAGTGGGGCAGGCCTCAGAAGGCCGGCCTCCCAGGGCTTCCCAAACCTTCCAAGGCCTCTCAAATCTCATACCAGCTCTTGGCTCTAGAAATGTTTACTAAAGACAGCCCATCATCAAAATGAAGAGGTGTTGTTGGCCAAGATGGACCTAACTGAGTTTAGGTCGTAAACCTAAAAGGAATAGGTTTGGGTGGTTGGGC
>CAJNIZ010021668.1:73238-121632 GCA_905231905.1 Symbiodinium pilosum
AAAAAAACCTAACCCCTAAACCCCTGAACCCCAAACCCCGAAGACTAGACCTCCATCCTGTTGATACTACAAATCTGCATGACCTTAGTATACTGTAGCACCATTCTTCCCAAGGTTTAGGGCACTTAGGGTCACGCAGGATTTTTTCTATCCACCGTCCCAAAGGTACAGGGGCAGAGGGGACAAGATGACGTGGAGGCAGAGCCCACAATTGAACTGGCAACTTGTCTAAAGGTAAGGATTAGAGGTTTACAGGGTTTCATAGTGTTTTATAGGGCGTATAGGGTTTATGGAGTTATGGGGTTTGTAGGGTTTATGGGGCTTATGGGGTTTTATAGGGCTTATGGGGTGTATAGGGTTTATAGGGCTTTATGAGGCTTATAATTTTTATAGGGTTCATAGGGTTTATAGGGTTTATGGGGTTCATGGGGTTTATAGGGTTTATAGGGTTTAGGATATAGTCCCCCTTAAGTAGATAGAATATAGGGTATAATGTACCCAAAGCCATATTCTATCTACTTAAGGCGGACTACAAGGAAGCGTTTAGGGTTTGGCATTTAGGGCTTAGGGTGTAGGATTTAATGAAGGCGTAGCAGTTAGGATTTAGGCCCTAGGGCTTGGGGATTTTGCATGGTAATACGTACTTACAGGGTCAGGGTCTAGATCCCTATATGTATTTCACAATCCTTATTACCAAAGAAATACTTACCGAGCCTCCCTAACTATCCAAGTCGTAACCCTAAACCCTAAATCCTAAACCCTAAACCTGTACCATTCTAAGGGATGATCCGAGTCTGGTGTACGTTCCGTATTTGGGTGCGTTAGGATCTGGAGTTTAGGGTTCTTAGCAGAAAGTTTGCGTATGTATGATATCCACGGTCTCCTTTGGGCAGTAAACCCCTAACCTGTGGACCTAACCCTTAAACCCAGCCTTGGACTTAAAGACAAATTTCACTTGGACCTTTCTAGTGGAATCTCAAACCGGAGCCCTCATCTTGCCCCCTTCCTGGCCACAAAGCTCTCCCGAGAGCCTTAGTGTACTCTATTCACGAGCTAGGGTTTAGGGTTTAGGGTTTGCGCTTCAGGGTTTGGGGCTTAGGTTTCTTCAGCCCTTCGACGCAGGAAATTAGAGGAGCGCAAGCTCCTCCTCAAGGCTACAAACATGTTGCATCCCAGAGATCCTATGCTGCATTCTGCATGACGCTAGTGTAGAAGCCTAAAGAATTACCAGATTGTGGGCGGAAGTTCATTACTCAACGCCGACCTCAGCGCGTTATTTGTGTGCAGGCCGCCCAGACTATCTAGTGTGACCACCCTAAACCCTAAACCCTGAACCCTAAACCGCGCCCAAGGTCTGAACTCCTGTGCTCCTACCAGCTTCGTGTGCTTGGCGAGATGAATCCACCACCTGATGCTCGTGTGGTTGGCTTCAAGGACAGTCGGTACACGGTCGAAGCGCTTGAGCCCTAAACCCGGGTTAGGGTTTACCTAAACCCCAAAAGTACGTGAAATAAAAGCCCTAAACCCACAATAACAGCCTTAAGGGCCAATATTTTACATACTTTTGGGGTCCAGGTAGGGCTTATAGACCTGGGCAATTACAGCGACCTCACCCGACCTCACCCAAAAGGGTGGTTTATGTAGGATTTGTTTACCGAAATAGCTTTAAATTGGGAGTTCACCAAGGGTTCTACTTCGTTGGAGCCTGGGGTTACTCATGGGTCAGGGTATCTACTTAGAAAGAGTTGCAGTAGGGAGATTGGGGTTGTCAAGGGCATATAGTGTCCTACCTGGACTCTAAACCTTGCACCCCTTATGCCAACCGTAAACCCCCAAGCCATGAACTGTAGACTCTGCACCCTAAGCCCTAAGTTCTAAACCCGAAGCCAACCTAAAAGCAAGTGTGGTCCTAGACTCTCCATCTACCCTCTATACCTTAAATACCCACTATATGGGACCATATACCCCTATTCAATGGCATACACAGGGTCCTAAACCCGAAGGCGGAAGCCTACCTAGTAGCAGACCCTAAGGGTCCAAGGACCCAGCTAATAGGGTGTTAGGGTCCAAATACCATTAATATTGTGGTCTTTGGGTCCTAAAAACCCTATTATTTGGGCGCTTGGACCCTTAGGGAAAGTGTGTTGTTAGGTGACGGGCACGGGGCTCTGGGTCCAAGAGGTGTCGGTGTTCAGGGCAGCAGAGGGCCATTGCGCTCAGTCTGCTTTAAAGAGGGGTTTAGGGTTTAGGCTTTGGGGTTTAGGGGGATGTGTTGAAGGTACAGGGTAAACGATTTAGGGTTCAGGGTTCTATATGGTTGTCATAGCTGTGAACAGTCTCTGGGAGTTTGGTTTTCAGGGTCAAGGGTTTACACATTCGGCGTTTTAGGACAAGGGTCTTCAAATTGACTGCCAGTTCTTCATTTCTGAAGAGCTCACACAGGCCTGTCGATAATTCCTAGCTCTCATTTCGGCTCTGGGGACTTTGAAAGTTTGGTCCGCTTCACACCTAGGCCTCTATACCCTACCTTTCTTTTAAATCTTAGGATACCGAACTTTATGTCTAATATCTTCTAGATACAAACTTGGGTACCCAAAAATATCCCTAAACCCTAAACCGCGGGGTCTAGGCATGACGCAAGACAAGTGAGGCTCCCAGCAAGGTTTTTACGGACGTGCTTAGCGTAAAGTACACGGTATTACAGTTTAGGGTTCAGGATTTTTAGGGTTTTAAGGGTAAACGTTTGGGGTTTAAGGTTTTTAGGGTTCATAGGGTTTATAGGTTTTAGGGTTCAGGGTTTAGGGCTTGTCCGGCGAGGCAAATCTTAGCCAGATCCCGGCCAACGAAGGATAACGGACGTGGCTTCTTAAAGGCCAGGAGATGTAGATAAACCTGCCAATCCATGAAGTCTATCCCTAAGGGTCCAAGTACCCAATAATCATACATTTACCCAAAACCAGTACTATGATTCATTACCCAATACCCAAGTACCTAATTATTGGGTACATGGACCATTTGGGTATGGAAACTGCACAAGTTGCGAAGGATAAGATCTGAGCTGCCCTGAAAGGAGATACGCTGGGCGTGGTCTGAAAATCTCAGAGATCTGGAGCTTCTCATGGAGGTCTAGGAGTCTAGAAGGGGAGAACAACCCGTTTTAGGTCGGGGTTTGTTGTATGGGGGTCCCTAAAAGTAGGTTCCGAGTATCACGCGGGTCGGTCTGGAAGTTGTCCCTCATTTTGCAGTATTAGTTTGGGCAAAAACAGCAGGGTGGATCGAGGTTTGTGGAGAATGTAGGCTGCCTCGCGAGAATGCGGGGAGACTCGAAGTTCTGGAAGTGGTGTGTAACTTTGCAGTCTGAGTGTAAAGTTTAGGTCTTCTTGGTGGTTCAGGTGTTTGTTTTAGGTTGGAATTGGGCCGTTGGCACCTTAGAGGGGGTCTAAGACTTAATTAGGGTTCAGGTTCAGGTAATAGGGTTTAGAGTTTCCAGGTCTCGGTGAAAGAGAGTAAATACAGCTTCATATACGTGCCTCATATACCTTAAATTATAGATAGGACCCCTATAATGCTTGAAGGAATATACGATTCACACGTGGTTTATCAGGGGGCTCGAGAGGTGGGGTAAATGAAGGTGGGGTGTAGGAAATACGCCCCACTATAGAGTATACATATATTAGAGATCCTTTAACCCACCTACCTTTATCCCACCTTTTGAGCCCCCCGAGTTTAGGGTTTGGGGGCGTTGAGGTAAGCAGCTGCCTAATGTAAATTGCCAGGTAACCTTTTTTCTCTCCATCGTCCATTTGATTCTGCATTGTGGAGGTAACCAACATGCATGGAAGTATAAAAAGAGCTCTACATATTTGATCCCTCTCCCAATCCCAATACAACTTTTAGAAAGGAGTGAGGGGATACAATAGTACCCCGTCACTCCCCGACCTTTTCGAAGGTACCCTCGCAGATTTAGCCCTATAAGGCCTCATTAAAGCTTATATAATCCTTACTAACTGCTTTAAACCTGGAGGGGTACATTCGGAGGGATGGTAGTATAACCACCCAAAATTCAAATAAACCCACTAGTAGTCTAGAATCAGAACCCTAAAATACCTAAACACTAAGCCCTTTAAGCCTGAAATATCCACCATCCCTTAATATCATGAGCATTCTCCAGAGCTGCCCCATACAACATCAGGATGAGGTTGATTGCGTTGAGAATGCTCCTACGTACTTCGAGGGTTTAGGGTTTAAGTTTTGGTTTAGGGTCGAGGGGCAAAAAGGGTGTAGAATATGCTTCATGGGGCTCTTTTTGTTGGGTTTCGTGCTATTATTCAATGATTTTGGGGGGCCAGGCACTGGCCATATATACCCCATGAATAAGTCCTATACGATACCTACTAGACCCTGAGAATTAACCCTAAACCCTAAGCCCCTAAACTAGCCGTAAACCCCAACTCTAAACCCTAACAAGAAACCCCTTTTGTAACTTCTGCATATCCCAAAATTCCCGGTAACCTCAGCCCTCGGGATGGTTCTCCCTAAGCCCTTTAGGGGCTAAACCCTGGTTTAGGTTTTAGAGTTTGGGGTTCAGCGTTTATAGAGTTTAGGGTTTAGAGTATAGGGTTTATAGGGTTTGTAGGGTTTTGGGGTTTAGGGTTTAGTGACCCTAAACCCTAAACTAAACCCCTGAGTAGCGACCTCTGAGCCTGATGGGAAGGTCTTTCCGTGCTCCGTTGCGGTGATGAGCTACCGTGCCATGGGTTCAAGTTGTTGCAAGGAAGCCCTAAGGGGACTCCATACGGTAGTTTCCATCAATTCCAGGGCCCTAATATAGACCCCAATGCTATAATCGTTACTCTGCGGACCCCCAACAAATGCCCCTTGTTTTGGGAAGCCCCTGTGTAAATTCCGGGGCGTTCATCTTAGGAGACAAGATGGGACCTTAGGGAGCCTTCGGGAGATCACTGGGTTAACTGTGAGGGTTTTGGGTTTGAGACTTAGGGGGATGCCTTAACCTGAAGGTTGGAAGCCTATAGCGGCTGCCTGAACTGTGGGTTTCGTTCTGGTTTCCTACCAGCAGGTGCGGCTGCTTCTGTACGCCTAAGACAGACAGCGGCGCCATTTTAGGGTTTACGTGGGGTTTAGGGTTTAGGAGGTCATAGAATTTATGGTCCTTACCTACTTTGCGGATGCAGGTTGGGTTTTGGATGTCAGGGGTTAACGTTGCAGCGTTTTTCATGGGTTCCCATGTGTTCCCCTACTACGCCCTCTATACCACCCCCCCCCTAGGTTCACCCTTAATTAACCACAACTAGGCCTCATTATCCCTGAATACTTTAATTAAGGGGGAACCTAGGGGGGGGTAGTCTAGAGGGGGGTAGAAGGGGAACCATGATTTTTGACCAAACGACCCGGCCTTTTATTAGAACGTAATTTATCCCTAAAGGGTGCAGGGTTGTGGGTTTTGGGTGCAGGGCTTAGGGTTTAGCAGTAGTTGATATCAGGGTCCATCCGGCCATGCTTCCGACATAGATTGTCCCAACAGCGTTGACTTTGAAAAACCATGTACATAATCTAGTGCCGACTTGTAACCATACACGCGAATGCATTTACTATAGGGGCATAAATAATGGCCAATATCACTTGAGGTACTCTACATTATGCTGACACAAGGACTGTCATGGCCTGACGTTCCTAGAGCTATAGTCCCCCTTGAGTAGATAGAATATGGCTTTGGGTATAGTATAATAAGATCCCCATTTACCCCATATTCGACCTACTTAAGGGGGACTATAGTCAAAAAGACCTTCTTCTACACATTTTTGAGGTCCAGGTAACCCTGCCTAGACACTCCCTAGCCCCTGAAACTTTCCCTGTCCAGCCTTCAGCACTAAGGCATTGACATTCAGGCGGAGAGAGAATCTCGTGTAGAGGCCAACGGCAGCTAGGCACAGTTTGAAGGTTTGTAGTCCCTCCCAAGTACAGTAACAGTTACTGTAAGGGGGAATGACCCAACCTAAAGCCATATTCTACTTAAGGGGGGACTATAAGGTGTAACAGAGTTTGGGGTTCACCCTGAGGCTCTTGGACCATCCCAAACCTTAACCCCCAAAGTCCAAACCCTGCTCCAGAAAGCCCATTATGCTGGCAATTTAAACCGACCTCACCCGACCTCACCCTAAATAGTAATTTATATAGGGACTTGTACAAAAATTGCCTTAACTTGGGAATTGGAGTTATTCTAAATTACCCTGATTATAGTCCTTGGAGCCTTAGGGTAAGCTTGTCGATGTGGGCTTCAAAGGTTTGGGTTGAGGCTTTTGGGTTTGGGGCGTAAAATTCCGGAGCTGGGCCAGTTGGGGGCTCAGGGTGTTGAATGTTTAGGGTTTAGGGTGTAGGGTTGAGGGTTTAGGCTTGGGAGACAGCTGGGGTTTCGCGTTTAGCGCTCTGCTTTTGAGGTCGAACTTTGAAGGGGTTTGGGGCTTCCGTTTGGGACGTTCCTACAATTTGGTACAGGGTTAAGGGTTTAGGGTTTAGGGGGGCTCGCTGCAACTTTAACCCCAAATTCTAAACCGTCTCAGTTTCCTTAAGTCTGGAATGTGGAATAGTCGTAGTATGAACGCTTCCTCTCAAAGGAATCTAGGACTTCGATCCCTAAGATCCAGGTACTCGTCAATAATATGTCGTCAAACCAAATACTATACTTACTATTATCCATATTCATTCAGATACTTCCCCACACGTACACTACAGTACAAATTATGTTTACCTGTATTTGTCTACATTGACTATTCGTGTTATAGTCACTACCCAGCTCCCAACTACGGAATCCTTGGGTACTTGCGGTGTGTTTGAGGTTTTGGGTTTTGGGGCTTATGGCTAGTTCTTTTCAGGCTTTGAGATTGGACAGGTTCCCATGCACTGTACACGCCGGAAAAGTATGCAACATGACCCCTGGTACTTAATGTTAATATAGTTGTTGTACAATGCACCCCAACGCCCTATTCAAACTGATTGAAGAAGCTCCGGCATCTTCTTATATTATAGAAGTATAGTAGGATATACAAAAGCACGCTATAAAATTCAGCGAGGCTCCTACGTCCAACCAAGTATCATCCCACATATAAATTGCTTCCCATTTAGCCTTCCATGTTGATTCTTCACTATTGGGGTCAAAACCAAAAGCCTAACCCAAAACCCTGAACCAAGCATTGACCCGGGCAATAGTCCCCAATGAGGATCTTGCACTAGTCCCAAGGCAATTTCCCGGCAGTGTTTCTGCCAGAGGCCACTGAGGCCGTTTTCTGAGGGTTCGAAAGTTTTTGAGTTGCATGTTCATGGCCTAAAGCTTAAGCCCTATAAGCTATAAGCCCTAAAGATTAGAATTCGAGTTTTGGGACTAGACTAGAGTTCGGGCTTAGGATTGAGGTTAGGGCTTAAAGGGTTTAGACTTTAGGGTTCTGAGTTCTGTCGATAAGATGTTCAGGGCTCGGCTGCGGCTTTTTGACCTTTGGGAATATAGGGTGTGGGGTCAGGGCTTAAGGCCCTAGACCCCTAAACCCTAAACCAAACCCTAACAGTTCTGAGGGCCTAGCAATGTAGAAGCCCCAAGTCTAGATGGGGTTTAGGGTTTAGGGTTTAGGAAGGATTCCCTGTCAGAACTTTGATTGGTCAAGTCTACTCCGGTAGTTTTCCCCATGTAACGCATACATAGACCTTACATACCCCCTCGTCGCTATCCCTAAACTCTAAATCCTCAACCCTGAATCCCCAACCCAAATTAGATCCTAAACCCTGAACCCTAAACCTTAAACCCAAAATATTATGTAAACCAAAAACCCTAACACCTACACCCTAAACCCCGTGACCTAACCTCGGTCCACATGCAGGCCATGCTCAATTTCCATGAACATCATCCGGACCGCAGCTACCTGCTACCTTTGGAGAACTTCTCAACCGCCTCTTGCCTGAATCCTATATACATATGAGATTTAGGGTTCAGGGTTAGTAGGGAATATGGGAGTACATATTCTAGGGATTCTACAGGGATTATATTCCCTTATTTCCTAGTAACCACCAGTATGTATAGGGGTGTCCTCACCATAGCTAAATAGTCTGATCTTTGCTCAGGAAAACCTGCAATAAGCCCTAAACCCTAAACCCCTAAACCCTAAACCCCTAAATCTGAACCTGCAATCAATATTGGGGAGGGTTCCAGGGCCGATTCAGGAATTCTTCTCGTTGCATAGCAGGGTTTAGGGTTTAGGGTTTTCGTGTTTTGGTGTTTTAGGGTTTTGGGTTTTGTGGTTTTAGGGTTTTGTTTTTTTTGGTTTAGGGGTTTAGGGTTTGGGAGGGGAATTTCGTGACAAAGGTCTGTTCAACACCAACTGACTTCATCTTTTTGAAGCGGCCGTGAAGTCTTCCTTCTGTGAAATCGGTGTGTTTCGCACACATGGATGTAAGGCACCTCGCCCGACGCATAGATTTGCAGAAGGGTCTTCACAGAAGGCAACTCAGGCTTTGCATCGTCAGCTGCACATGCAAAGCCAAAGGTTGCCTGTGCGGGAGAGGTCCTCAGAAACATAGGCCTAGCCAGTCTGAGATAGCCGCTGCTAGCTGGACTTTGGCAGAGGGCCGAAACTTGACAATGTTGAGGAATCAGCTGTGTTGAAGCACAATTTGCAAAAACAAGAAAAAACGACCTCCACACATTGGGTCACGAGAAGTATTGTCAACACTGCTGAACAGTGATAATGGCGGTTGTCTGACGAGCATGCGGGAATCCAACTTGGCAAGCGCGCCTCAAACTTTCAAAATGGCCCTGTTCAGGAATTTGCTCACATTGCTCACAAGCGGAGGTCAAAGCTTTGCAAGGAAGTTTCTTTCTGCAACAAAGTTAAGTTCTACACCCGTGTAGAACTTTGGGAGGTATTTCCGCGACAGGGAGTTGAATTCCACACCGGTGTGGAACCTAACTTTTTGGCTGCGGCTTGGCTGACTGGAAACAGTCCTTTTCCGAGAAATTTGAAGGTCCAAACCTTGAAAGTCCAGGAAATATTTTTTTCACGAGAGTTCTTTCCAGGTTCCACACCACCAAAAAAGTTATTTCCTGGAGTTTCAAGGTTTGGACCTTCAAATTTCTCGGAAAAAAGTTGTTTCCAGTCAGCCAAGCCGCGGCCAAAAAGCGAAGTTCCACACCGGTGTGGAACTTAAGCGGAAACAACTTCCAAAGTTCTACCCCGGTGTCATAGTCTCTTACAATCCATAAATCCTGTTCGTGAGCCTGAATTTGATCAGAAACCGATGGATTTGGGGTTTCAGCTCTTATTGGCAGCTATTTGATCAACAGCACTTGCAATCTCCGCAGGCAGCTAGCCTAGCTTTTGCTCTGAGCAGAGTAAGAGTCGGAGCACTTGTAAGAGTAAGGCGCGTAAGCGCAGAAGGTCAAGGATCTTTGTACCGTCCTTGTCCTTGGCTCTAGAAGCAGAGATCAAAATAGCGCAGCTCAGAATTTGTACTGCTGGGCCACAATGTCCAGACCGTTACACAGGCGGCTACACGAAGCAGCTGCCAATCTGGGCTCACAGTCGATCCTTCCATCTTGCGCAGCTGGTCTACAAACACTTGGTTTTAAACCCTGAAGCCTCAAGAAATTCCATTGAAAGACACTCTCCGACATGGTGGACGTCTTTGGCTGGCGACAGCTGCCGGCCATCAGAGATAGTCCGCAGCTGCGGAGTTGGCTTCGGAAAGCAATGGATCAGGATTGAAGGATCCTTGCCGTGCGACGTAACCCAAAGTTTGGGAATCCCGGGATATCATGGACAAGGTCACGGAGGCCCTCGACGATGTGTTGCGTGCCTTGGGCACGTTGACCTCCCTGGTCGTGTCACTGAAGGCCAAAGTTGCAGCAAAATTGGAAGAGGCTGTATAACGGAAAATGAGAACGGTGAGCTGAAGGACAGGCTGCCAAAGCACCAGGTGGTCCAGCATGAGCTCATCAGCAAGATGGGGCTGATGTTGTTGTTGTCGTTTGGCGCATTTTTCTACGACTTCAGTACAATATGCCCCCAAACCCGACTCGAATCATTAAGGCCTCCACACCGTGCCAAGCTTCTTAAGTGTTCCCTGATGCCCAAGGACCTTTTCAACGGACTTCTGCACTTTCTTGGCGAGGCAGAGATTGCAGGGTCTGTCTAGCAGGTTACATCAGCCTCTAGACTACTTGGAGGGCAGAGGGATTTAGTAAGTAGGGGAATTAATTCTGGCATAGCTCCTGTGATATATCATATAGCTTGCAGGGGCCGTAATGCATCTGTACATATATTTATATACATATACAGGTCTACATATTGAGTCCCCCCGAAAAAAAACCCAAAGCCCCTTAAAGCTCCAGAATTTAAGGTCCCAACCATGGGCCCTCAACATGGACCCCTATCTCTTTCCTGGGTCCTCAAATCGGCCTTGTGGAGGTTTATAGGGTATGTAGTAGGTATATAAAGACTCTGGGATTATGGGCCCAGACTGGTTCCGACTCTAAACCCTCAACCCTAAACAAAGCCCTATATGGGGGTTTGCCAAAATTAGGGGTCCTTTGTTGGGGGTCCCAATAATGAGGATTATAGTATTTTGGGGTCTAAATTGGGGTGCCCTATTTTGGGAAACTACCATATATCTGGCCCTAAACCCTAAACCCTCAACCTAAAACGAAGCCCTATATCTCTTGGCAGGACCAGTGCTCCTACACAAGCGTCCTCCATGACAACTCGGCCTCAGGTCTCGATGTTCGGAGCACCTCATGGGTCAAGAGGTTAAGGGCTAGTTGAGGGTTTAGGGTTGAGAGTTGAGGGTTTAGGGTTTGGGGCCAAGTTTAGGGTTTCGGGATATGGTAGGAAAATATTGGGCAGATAGCCACCAGGGTCCTAATATTCTAGTATGTTCCTGCTATATTCTTGGGGTTCCCTGTTTGGGGTTCCCATTAAAGTCCCTTTAGTTAAGGGCTAGTTGAGGGTTTAGGGCGCCTGTCTTGACGATTCGTGGTTAAGCCTGCAAGGCTTAGGGTTGAGGACTTGGGGATTCGGATTTTGATCTTAGGGTTAAATGTTTATGATGAAGGGCTTAGGGTTTTCAGGGCTTAAGGTTCAGGATAGAGCTTTGGGTTCGCAGGGTTTGGTGTTTTCAGTGGTTAGGGTTTAGGGCTTCGGGTTTAGAGTGTAGTCTTAAAGACTTGTAGATACTTGTGTAGTCGGGAGTTTGGCAAGCGCAGGGAAAGGAGAGTCATGGGGGCTTGTTCCGGGGCTTAACGATTCAGTGTCTCTTGGGGTTTGCAGCCTGGAAGCCCTAAACCCTAAACCCAACCCAAAGGGTCCAAGGACCCTATTATTAGGGCCCAAATGCCATTTACACGATGGTATCTGGGCCCTAAAACCCTATTATTATTGTCCTTGGACCCTTAGGGAAGCTTAAAGATTCCGTTGCTTGCTGGTGAAGTTCTGGGATTCCTGTTGTGTCACACTTGCAAGAGATGATTCGAAAATCGATGCAAGTCAGCGAGTCTGTAGCCACTACGCTTAAGGGTTTAGAGTTCAGGCTTCAGGCCTCGTTTAATTTAACAGCGTACAAGTGTCTATATGCACAGATTTCTTGTCATGTCACGTGGGGGAGTGGTTTAACAACGCGTATACAATGGCCACGGAAAACCCTGTAAGTGCCCTTACAGCCCTTATCTATCCCCAGCACCTTTTGAGGTTCCTTCTTTTGGAGAAAGCTCCACATGGTAGTTGTTAAAATACGTGTCCCCAAGCTGGTAATATTCCCTGAACCCCAAACTCTAAACCCCGGGATCTTTTCTGGGTTGGTCTTTGGCTTACTTGAATATTTTCCTTAAATGGTTTCGTAAGTACCCTATATACTAATATATACTTTTCAAAGGGTTACAAAGGCCAACGAAGTTTTAAGGAAGTGTATGCCAAAATGGCCACCCTTTCAAAATGACTTTTAGAGCAACAGGGCTTGGGGTGCGAATGTTTTTTGGGGGGCTGAGTGTGAAAGGCCTACGTGGTGTGGACCTGAGGACCTTTGCTGCCAAGTGTCCATATAGAAAGCAGGACATATCTTGGAAACCCTAAACCGTAAACCCTTAAAGATTGCCAAGCGCAGAGCACATCTAGGATACAGGTAGGGCTCTGAGTACAAGACATCCCTCTCGAGATCAAAATGAGACCCCCCCCCCAAAGTCCTAAGGAATGGTAATAAACCTTATAACATCCCAAACCCTAAACCATAACACCTAAATCCCCAAACCGTAGAACCCTAAACCCATAAACCCTAAACCCTCAAACTCTTCATTTGGCTGCTCAAAAAAGCGTATTCCGCGCCCACCGCGCCCCGGACTGGAGTTCTCCGTTGGAGGCAGAAATTGGGCCGAGCCTTGGAACCCTATAATGATCAAGCCTTCGGGTTTGGGGTATAGGCTGGGAGAGGGTATTTAGGGTTTAGGGTTTTAGGGCCTTAGGGTTTAGGGTGTAGGGATTAGGGTTTAGGGTTTACGATTTAGGGTGGATACTATAAATCTCGCATGACCTTAAGTATATTATGTATTGGGAATGTATGGTTCTATAGTATAGTAATTAAGGTCATGCAGATTTTTTGAGATTTACCGTACTTAGGGCTTTGGTTTTGAGTTATGATGGGGTGGTGCAGGAGAGGGCATAGGAACTGGGGTTGTCGATGGAGGAAATCGTTGCACCACTCAGGACACATTTTTTCTGTAATTCAAGGGAGTTATCAGTAATCTCGTGCTCGTCCTTTAGTCCCCGACAACTACTATACTTGACGTTTTCTAGTCATGCTTTACCCACACCAACATCTCATGGAACTTCATGTAACTAGCTAGTTGTCAACAGGGATGACCGTTTCTGCACGGTCCTTTTTGAATTCCATGTTATTGCAAGGAGAAATGAAGTAGTATATGGGGGGTAGGGGTTCCCTACGCTCCCAATCATTGAATAATCGCAAGCTTTCCCTAAGCCTATACTACAACTACCTCTGCCCAAATCCCAAGTACCTAACTCTTGGATACTTGGACCCTAAAGGGTATGCAGGGTGTAAACCCTAAACCCTAAACCCTACCCTAAACCCTGGAGGGGTCGGGCTTAATGGTGTTTCGCATAGTTGGTTGTAGGCAGGGTTTTAGGCCCCTTCTTCGGGCCCGGGAACCGCATATAGGGTTTAGGGTTTGGGCTAGTTAGGAGGAGGGCACGGACAAGGGGTTCCTTAGACCCTGACCCTAAAGCCAACCACATAAACCCTAAATCCTAACTGCTGAAGAGATCCTAAACCCATAGATTCCCACAAAAACCTTAAAACACAACCTCCTAATGAAGCTCTTCAGCCTCAAACCTATACCCTAGAACCTGATGCTCTCGATCCTAGATCCTAGCAAAAATCTTAATCCTATGCCGTAACTTCCAAGAAATAAGCCTTAGACCCTAAACCATGTACTTCTATCTAAATATGTACCCCCAAATAGTCCCCAATGAGCCCCCAGCAGGGACTCAGTCCTCAACCCCAAATCATGCACCCTAGCTAAGGGTGCCTTCAAGTGGAAGCTCACCGAGCCATTTGAATGGCAATGGCCGCACTTGCGGCCATCGAGGCGGGCGACGAGAGGGTTTAAGGTGTTAATGGAGTTTAGGATTTAGGGCTTATGGTACTGTGGAAGCCTCTTCAATTACCAACATTTTAAGGTGTTTAGGGAGTTTAAGGTTTTGGGCTAATAGGGCTTGAGGAACTGTAGAAGCCTTACTAATTACCAACAGTATGGTCCAGGGTTCTTTGTATAGTTATGGTTCAGGGTTTAGGGTTTAGAGTTTACAATTTATGGTACGAGGTACGTCAAATAAGTTTCAAGCACATTTAAAGCTGTGTGTGACATCCAAGTCCTACGGCAACACCGCGCACATGACTAGTTGTGGTGCAGCTTTGCAAGGCTAGGTCTTCGGCATCTAAACCCTAAACCCTACAGTAAACCTTAAATCCTAAACGCAAAGCCGTAAATCCTAAACCCTAAACCGCGACCAGCAGCAAGATCAGTAGCTTCCCAGTCTAGCGCAAGTGAACCGACCGAAGACGGCTGTAAACCCCAAAGGTCAAAATCTGGTACATCCTGACATCTTCGCGCCACAGGAATATCCTTTTGAACCGGATTAAAGACCGTTGCCACATAATTCCATATACATCCTCAAACGGTTTGAGACAAATCCATCTGGAGTTTGAGATGCCAACCCTAAACCCTATAAACCCTAAACCAGCAAACTCCTGAAGCTTGACAATTCTAATGCCACGAATGCATCTGAGGAATTTCAGCTCAAGTCCTGCTCATGTTCGTTTGAGCAGTGCCTTTCAATGTGGGTACTGAAGGCCGCAATATAGCGGCGGATGTAAAATCATCCTCTTTGGGTATGGTCGTCTACGAGAAGAACATAATCTTACTTGGCCCAACCAAAACGACCCCTTTCTAAAACATGTAGGTTTTCTATAAGGTGATATTTTAGAGTATGTGACATCCAAGCAACGTGTCGCCTTGCAAAGCTGGTCCCAATCACCTGCCCCTGCTGGCCCTTATAAAGTATTGGAATATTTCACTAATACATTCTTTGGAGAGGATTTGGGGAACTCTTTCAAAGACATTCTTTACCGCACAACCTGAAAAACCCTTCCCAAGAAGCTACCTCCGCCTTGTTTCCTCGGTCTTCTGTGGCTCTGCGTGGAAGTGCCCGACATCTTCATGGACACTTGGCATGCTCCGGGCTGAGATCTCTACAGCAGATGATTCTTTGGGGTTTAGGGTGAGAATTGAGGAAGCCTTGTATCCAAAATCCCCTTTAAGGTATCCATCCCCATAAGAACCATCCACTCAAAAGCGTGTGTCTCGGTCAGCTTGCCTTAAAGCGCCTTCGGCTGATATGAGGGTTCTTTGCAAGACACGAAGATGTAGCAGCCTCATGCCCACTCGGCGCGACAACCTACTCGGTCTGCCTATGTAATCCTCCTGAATTTGGACTGATTCGCTCAGCGGATTTGTTATCCACTGAGCTTGCTCAGCTTCATGTTGCATGCGCATTGCGCTGTGATGGAGCATGTGGATTTTCGGGGTAAAACCAAAACGATTCTTCCCCAACCTTTGGCATTCCGCAGCTGCCAACTGATAGCATTTCAAGAACAGGAAAATTAAACTTGCAAGTCGCCTTCCTTGGTCTCTGCGAACCCAGAAACCTTCCCTGTACAGGGCACTCAGAAAACGGTTCATTGCTATAGTTCCTCTGGCCTGAGCTTCATGGTGGCTGTTGAGGTAAACACCAGCACAGCACAGAATAACAAAACAACAAGACACGACGTGTAAATGAAAGCCAAGCAACCACAGCCAGTAACAACGGGTTCTCGCTTTCTGTTGCGATAACCAATCTCTCGCAAAGAAACTGCAGGAAGAGCATGAGATTTGTAGACGCTGCTCCCTTGTTCCAATGCCCGGCGGGGAAGCTGTTGTCGGAAGAAATCCCGAGGGTATCTCTGGTGAAACCTTGGATGTGCATCGCAAGCCTCTTCGCGTGGCAGAAATCCCTGTATTGGGATGTCAAGTTGTCAAACTTCTCCAGCACACTCGCGCCCAAAATGAGGTTCATGTTGCAGAACACGATGAAACTGGAAGCCAGCCATGTCTTGGCCACACCCATGTGGAAGTTGTGCCAGATGTCCAGGCGAAAGTACTCCTCCGGGGCCTCGGGCTGCACCATTGCCCCTTCCAATATCGCAGGCCGGTTACGCCACGGTCGCTCCTGGAACATCGTGTGATGCCACGCTGGGCTTGAGCTCAAGTCCTCGAAAGGGATCGTCGCCTCAGGTTCTTCGGACTCACGGCCAGCGAGGCAAAGGTGGCAGATGCCACTGCATAGCGTCTTGGATTGTCCAGTCTTGGGCACACGGGCATAGCTCCGCTCGAAGGAGCCCAGCTTGCACAGGGCAACCAAGTCACCTTTTGTGCCCAATGGCACCAGCCAAATTGGATTATTTGGCCTTAAAGCATCCGCCACACCATCCGTGGCACAGTGGGCCAATTCCGAGGCAAATGCCCCTGCAAGCCTTTGAAGAATTTCCGGCTTCTTTGCATACACATCCCGTAGCATGACTGCGAACAAAAATTGAGTGCTCCAGGAAGGGCCTACAAAGTTCAGCCCCATTCCTTCTCGCTTTGTCGAATCCCGGGCCACATCATCTAGATAAGCCTGGGTCCCACGACCTAAGCAGCCATGGACAGAAAGCACCATGATAGCTCTCTGCTTTTGGCTTCTTCCTTCGTCCGAATGGCTCCAGATAGGCACTGCAAACGGCAGCTGAAGACGACCACACTCAGCCCTTCGGAAAACATCGTGTTCTGGGTGGAGGCGTCTGAAGCGCCTCCAAAACTCCTCAAGTCTAATTGTCATATCCCTCATAGTTGGCACGCCACAAAGCTGCTTCCAGAGCCGCCCAGTGTCCAGGAGATATCGAACCCAGTCACGAATTCTCAGAACAGGCCACCTGGTACCTTCCAAGCCAACGTCCACGTGGGAAACTGGAACAGGGGCTGCCAAGCCTGTCTCCTGAAAGATGCGGTGCACTCCTGTCTCAGCATCCCTGAGTGGGAGTGCAGCAAACCTCCTCAGGGCTGGTGTGCCTCCCCCAGGATTGTCTGCCAGCGAGGCGCGGGCAGTCTGCACGGCGTGGGAGCAAGGGACCTCAGCTCGAAATTCTCGAGAAAAACAAAAAGGAAAGAAATCAAACATTGCAATCATAATCATGTACACTTTGAAGTGGCGCATCTTGCACGCATGTCTCGGGCAAGGAATGCTTTCTGCAGCAGATTTTACCCCCGCTGATGTGAATCGTTTCGAAGAGCAACAGAAAAGGGCTGATGGATTCATCCAACTCTTCTTGGTTGGTCAGCCCGTCCCCCAGTTACATAAACATAAAAAGGAGGTCCCCCATTGTGGGTTCTATTGAGAGCACCCTCGCCTCCTGTATCTGGCATATTTCGACAGCCTGCTTGGTGCACGCAATGAGAAATTAGAGCAGCTTCCAGCATATGTACAAGTCCAAGGTCGTCCCCCATATAGACAACCCACATTTCGGTGAAACCCTTTGACGCGTAATCCACAAAACGACTTGGAGGGTTTCTTGTGACTCCTATTTTGAAGACACATAAGGCGAGTCCAATCCGGGCTCGGAATGCTTCTACCTGTCTTCGACAGTGTGTTAAAATCTTGCCGCATATAGGCTTAGGAAATTGGGATCTTGGGACCCGGTATAGAATCCCAAACTGACGCAGCTCAGACCACACATCCTTCGAGGGGTCCAGGTCTTCGAAGCAGTTCCCAGCTAGCTGAATTTGCGCCATATCCTAGGATCAATACTTATATATATGTCTTTAGAAGGGGAAAAAAGGAAATCGACCATACTTCAGGGCATATTCTACACATACGGGACTTGGGCTTTGAAAACTTAAGGACTCCCGGTTTCGCCAAGGTGCAATGGTCGATGCTTTTTGCTTGGCTGTGTCCAGCTGGGAGCTTGGCTGGGCATCTTCAGTAGGAGGGCAAGACTCGCGGCACTTTTCCAAGTGGCGTGTTCTACCATGAACTGTCTGCAAATCATCAGCTCGAAGCCTCCTCGGATAGGAATATGTAGAATGTAGTGTGTGATAGAAAACAGAGGCCCACGAGGCCTAGAATCCCTAGAATCACAATGCAATATTGCATTTATAAAACCAGTTTCTACACTTTGTGGCATCCAGGGTTCTTCGTTGGGGTTGGAGAAGTCGCCGGATCAGTGTTGGGGATAGCGCACCGCATGCGGTTGGTATGGGGGCAACGATATGTCAGCAGTTCTATGAGGAAGGTGTCGTCGTCCATTGCGAACCAGGTGGAGTTGTGAATTTTCTATAAACACTTTATATAAACCCTATTAAACCTATGAACCTTATATAAACCTTACAAACCCTCCATAGACCCTATATAAGCCCTATTTATATATGTATGTATATAAGCCCTATAGATATATATATGTATATATATATATGTATATAAGCCATATAGATATATACCCCTTAACATGTATATACTCTGTATACACCTTATATAAGCCCATGTAAACCCTATATAAACCGCATACACTCTATAACCCCAGAAACTTTATGGCCCTGAGCCCCTACAAAGCTGTAAAACCCCATAAACCTTTTACAAAACCCTCTAAACCCTTGTAAACCGTATAGAACCTAAGAAAGTGTAGGCGCAGGTCTTTCCCAACATTCTGGATTCGTAGGATGTCTTATAATTCACACAAACCTCCAACTGCATGCTTGACTTTGTATCAGTAACAGAACTAGAAAGTGTATGTACAAACATGCTGGATGCAATCCAAGACCAGTACCATGGCCAGCTAGTGTCTTAGGAATGACAAGCCAACAATTCTTTTCTACCCTTCTAGAAAATGCTGCCAGCCAGAACCCTGCCCAGCAATTGTCAGCAGCTACGTCAATGTTGTTTTGCAAGTAGCAGAATTCTGACACAGCTGCACTTGCGGTTGAGGTCAAGACCCCACGCGCCACGGATATGGCAAGTTGCTCGAGGAGCTCCCCCGGGATGTTGGCATCTGGCATCCAGGGAATGTGTGCTTAGGGGAATTAAGGTCTCAAGACTTATAGGGGAAGGTTTACCAGAATTTTGTGGGATAAATGTAAAGTAGAGGTTGGCTGTATTCATGCAGGGCTTCCGTTAGCAGCAAGTTTTCGGCCATGACGCGCACAGGGTTGCTAGGGCATCCGCAATTAACACACATCAAAGCCGCGTGCAAATAGTAGACGCGTGCATACACACGTGCTGCTAATATGCGCTTTGCGCAGTTGCAATCTGTCAGGTGTATAGAGGATCAAGCACACCCAACCCTAAATCCGAAACATACTGCATGCAAGTAGGTACCCTCCTTTCAGAGGAAGTGCATGACCTTTCATTTGATCACGCTTGCAAACAAGATCGGAGAATTAACAAAACAAGTGCCCACAAGCACTTGAACTCAAGATGCTGCATGATTCCCAGGAGATGGCTACTTCGTCGTCTCCAGCTTCTGGAGGTTCTTCAGGCAGGTCCTCGATGAGGCTTCGGTTTCGCTAGCCGAGCTACCCGTAAAAGCTTATATATCTCTTTGGGGCTTAGGTGGGATTATACTGGGGGCTGCTATTCGTGGGCTGGGTCGACTTGCGTGAGCAGATGCATATACTTCAGGATCGCTAAAGGTAGATGGTACGTGGCACTGCTGTTGCTTATAATAAGCTAGCCAGGCGTCAGGGAGAGGCCCCATACACAGGTAGGAAAGATGATTAAGAGGGTAATCAGGCCAAGTAATAATGATGGTACCTATACACTTGCAGTAGCTGGTCCACATTGACTGCCTTATTGCATCAAAGAGTCCTACCCTTGGTCTCGGCGGCGACCACTTTGCAGCACCTCAGCGAAGAACTCATGATTTTAGGCACTATGAACTTAAATGCTTGCGACGCGGGATTTTAATATCAATCTGAATAATGTCCCCAATCTGTATCTATCTAGGGCCCATATACATATATAGTGCATAGGCTGTATACCCGCAGGTTTGGAGAACTCTTCAATATTTCTTTAGGATGTCTGGAGGCTTGAAACCCGTGACTCAAGCACCCAAGCCCCCATCCTCCTACTTATGAGGCGCTGTACGTTCCCACGATTTAAAAGACGCATGCAAGCACCCATCAAGCTCGAAACCAAGCACACATTGGACGCCAATTTCGTTTAAGGGCGGTAGGGGGGTAATTAATATCATTTCCCGAAGCAGTGGTAAGAACAGCTACAACACACACATGGAAGTGTGGGTTGCATGGCACACGTATTCGGATATCACCACACTGAGTACTTTGGGCAACTCCCCGATCTAGGAAACCCACGCAACTTTCGTCTTCTCTATTTGCTCCTCGATAATGGCAATCAACCTCAGATGCGCGAAGGTGTTTTCTACATGGTTCATCGATGCCAGGGGAAGCTTGGATACGCAGGCGAACCAGCTGATAGATCCGTTGATTACTAGGATAGCTGGTTTGGAGAAGTTGATCAGGAAGTGGGCTACGAAAGCAATTGAGAGGGTGATCTACCTTTATTTGAATAATAGAATCAAGGCAACGACTTTTCGGTTCTCGGGCAAGTCCTTCTGCTCGAGCTTGGAGGTTTTGACTTTCACCACCTGGACATTCTCATGCTGCGTCTCGAGGGTTTTGACAGCCTCCTCCAGCGCCATGATGGACCTGGTATGTTGAAGTTCCACACCGTATGAATCTATACATTTCCTACTGGCTTATAGAGAGATTTAGGGAAATGTATTCTGAAGGTTTACAGGTTTCAGCTACCGGGGCCTAGACTACCCAGGTGAAATTGCGACACACAAACACACACATTTCAAGGTTTGCGTGTGCAAAATAGGTGAGCGTAAGCGCTGTATAACTAGCTAGCTTCCTAGGACTTTAGTGGGTTACCATTTCCTGCGTACAAGCAAGGTGGTCTGAAAAGTTAATTGAGTCAGTGACTTCTTCGCGCGGTTTTTCATGTCCGGGGAGACGTCGCGTTCCAGCAACTCAGCTTCCAGGTTAGCCAGCAGGTCTTGGAGCTTTGAACTCTTGGTGAGCAGGGAGTCTCCAAACTTGCTGAAAGTCAAATGCTCCTGTCATTGTTTCACATATAGCAGTATTATTCTACCCATCGAAAACTACTACAAAGCTAGTAGAGTCTATACAGAACGTATGGAAATCCAACACCTCCTCAGATTCTTCAGGCATGCATACACAGCTACTGACGATTCATTAAATTCATGGGACTTCAAAAGTTCAGGAATTTTATAAGAAGTGTTTGTGTGGAACTTGAAACATGTAGAGGGGTCCTGCTGCGCGGACGAAAGCTCCACAGCTTTTCCTCCTCTGCCATGCCCCGTGCCCTCATCCTCCTCATCATCACTGGTATCCGGAATCTGCGGCAGGTTCTCAGGGCCGGGATTCTGGCCAAGGCGCCCGAAATTCACCCGCTCGTCCACCTGAAGATGAAACTCCATAAGGGGCAGGGGCACTTCGCTTAATTGAGGTTCAAGGCTCTCTTAGCGTTAATTTGTTTTTAATAGGGAATGGTCGCATTGAATGCTTTTGTTGCAGGAGTCATCTTAACGTAGGCAAGGTCAGATTGTCAAAAGACAGCGAAGCAGTCGGGCAGCCTCCTCCCCCTCTTCAAAGCGTTCCTTCTCCTCATCCCTCTCCAACTTCTCATCTTCCTCTTCATACTCGACGTAATATTTTTTGATCTTCTTGTTGTACTTGTCTTTCCTTATAGGGGGTGAGCATGGGTGTCTGGGGTGTAAATCCAAAACTGTAGCTAGAGCACTTGAAGAAGGCAACGTGAAACTTGGTAGTTTGGCTTTTTATCCGACCAGCAGAACCTTCGGCGCAATGATGCAGGTCCATCCCAGCTGGCCCTAGAAAACTCGAGAGAAGTGCATGAATTATGCGGCTTCGCGCGGCTAGAGTGGACACTATTCTCTGCCTAGTTATAGATTCGCAGCACACCCAAAAATGGAGTCAAGTGATCCACAAGGCCACGATACAGCGCTGTCACTTGGGTCTGTAAGAGTTGCACACGCATGCTCAAGCTTTCAAGCTTGGTGTGCACTTGGTCCAAGAGCCACCCGCCATGGTCAAAGCGATCTTCCAGTCGGGCCAGCCTCACATGAAGCCTTGATATCTCAGCACGCGAAGCTTCCAGATCTGTTTGTAGTGACAGCACGGCAGCAGATAAGGCAGTCTTCTCGCGGACCATGATTTATGGTCAAAAATTCAATGAACCATTCAGCGGGGTACTACAGCAACTTCAGTCCCACTGCCATGATGAAGGCTAGCCAATGCAAAGGTAGCTACCAGCTAGATAGCTTCTATGCCAATGTAGGCTGTATAGACCAACCCGCTTTTGTCTTGGACCCTGTAGCGGCAGCACTGGGATCTCAACACAAGCAGCAGCTCTGGATGCCGGCCTGGTTGGAAAATTCAGCCTACTCCAGGATTGTACAACGGTAATTTGTGTGATGCGACCATCTAGCTGCTGAATGTAAGATCGCGCGTGTATAGTAGACCCCCCCCCCCTGCCCACAGCCCAGGAGGAGTGCATGCAGCGCCCAACCAAAAACAGATGGCCTTACTTTCATAAACTCAGGCCACCCGACAAACATCCTTGAACCCAAGACTGTCCTCATAGACCTCATGCACACGTGACCCTCTAGGTGCCTTTGTAAAGAAAGCCAGACTTTTGCTTATTGAAAACTGCCTTAGAGAATGATGCCTTGCAGTCTCTACCCCCAAAGCAGATGGCACGAAGATTTGGCGGGCTGTGTAACTTTTCCACAACGAAGCCTCACTTGAATAATTATACAATTCTGCAGTCCTATGCCCAGCACAAGTACAGGTATTCTAGAAATTCTGGATTGGAAGCGCGTGAAGAAATCCAATTAGGCCAAGGCTCTTCACCAGGCGCTGGTTCTCAGGCCTTGAGCAGAACTTGATCACGCCAGTAATGTAAGTCCTGCTCACGCAAGGAGTTTTGCTGGGTGATTCATTTGGAGGATTTGGAAAGGACGCTGTGGTTGAATTGTATGCCAGGGCACTTGCTCCACTTCAGGATCGTCTTCATGCCTTCGGCCGTGAACCAACCTCGCTTGATTCTCGCCGTCAGGCTGTTGGTCCTCTCCTTCGAGCGAGTGACTTTCGTCAAGAAGAGGGCCTGCGGAATGAAGGCAGCTGCTGCTAGGGGGGGAGGGCTATAGGCAGAACTATCGTAGGACTTTCTACATGTGAATGCTCTGGGCGAAACTCAATCGATGGCTGCTCAGTCACTGAACAGCTTCAATATGATGGGAAGCGTGCGTGCGCAGCATAATTTGTTCTGAAAGGAGCAAAAAGCTTTGCGAGGGCTATGTATATATACATATATACACACTGCCTACTTTGGAAAAAAACGAACAGATACATCAAGAATTGCGTGGGCCACATAGGTTTTGAAGCGATGCACGTTCTAAGCAGAGGTTTCTGACAGGTGCATGAAGCCTGGCACACACACACAGACACGCACCGATGAAGTTTCTTGTCAGGGGCCCACCTTCTGGAAACCGCAAGCCTCCCACTCGGCCTGCAAGGCATCTCGGTCGCCGGAAACCCATTGGTCATGCACGTGCTTGGGCACGTTGAGTCTTCCGCTTGGTTTCCTCTCGCATAATCGTCTCAACCGGGCAGCCTTCGCGTCCTGACAGGTTTTAAGTTTTGCACGCGCAGAAATGTACACTACTCCCCTTTCACCCTATCATAAAAACAATCATTCAAGGCCTCGCTGAGGTTCGCAATCTCCTCCGGGGTAAGCTTCCTTTGCCGCGACGACGCTGGGGGGGAAACTGGGCCAGGCCGAGGGGCTTTCTGCGACGTAGTGGATGCCGGGGACGGGGCACCTTTCGTGGGAGTGGGCGTTTTCACAGAAGAAGGGCTACATGTCGTCGGTGACTGCATACTCCCCAGACGCTTCAGCTGGTCGAGCTCAGCTTTCAGGCGCTCATTCTCCTGGCGCGTAGACTAGTCTGCGCAGAGTCTCTTGACTGTGAAAAGATAAATCAATTGAGTAAAGACTTTTGAAAGCTCCTCCGCCATAAGCTCTTCCCGACTAAGCTTGCCAGGGGGAGGCAAAGGCCTCGCGTCACATGTTGGCTCTGGAGCGGTCGAGCTGGAGAATCACAAGGCACGGGAATCACTTCAGGGCTGCACCTTGTTGTGTCCGGGTCCTCCATCTTGACCCTTTTCAAAGGCTTGCTTTTTGCAGCTGTTGCCGGGGAAGCCCTGGTAGACAAGCTGCGCGGAGTTGCCTTGTGTACAAAGAAGTAGAAGCATGTGATTAGTTCGAGACTCGAGACATGCTTGTAGAGTCCGCTAGTGAGAACCATATGCACATTGCAAGTGCAAATCTGTTCAAGCAAGGCGCTGGGATAGTCGAGTCCTGAAGTAGTTGAGGGTTTTTAGGGTTGTAGGGAATTAGGATGTATATAGGATTTTGAGGGTTTATGGGGCTTGAAATATGCAGAACACATATATAGGTCCTTTCAAGGGTAGTATAGGATTCCTTTACAATGGCTAGAAGGAGTATATATAGATTATACAAACATTATATAAATATATATAGGTCTTATATAGCTTTGATCAACCGATAATTAGAGGAACTTTTCCGGGCGGTCCCAAGAATCAAGATTCAGATGTGTTGATGCGTATATTGGGTCACATTAAGGCCAATTACCATCATATGGGCCCAATGTGTGCGTCCCTTTCAAGAGTGCTAATGCATGAATCAACGGGTTTGGGCGTTTCCGCCCCAAACCCTTCAACTAAAATAACATTGCCCCAGCATCGCCCCAAAGAATGAGCCATGAATATGATGTCTACTTTGTTTCGGGAGAAGTTAACGTGTCTCTCTTTAAGGGTCCAAATTGGAGGCATATGGAGGGCCCTGTACTCAATCCTGCTTTATTTAGATCGACATGAAGATTTCAATTGTACGCCTCCCCGCAACACACATGCCTATTTTTTATGCTGAAAACAATCAACGCTTGCAAGATGTTAATTGTCGCAAGCAACAGTAGAAGCCAAAGAAGCACTCGAGCGTGTACGCTTGAGGTTCTTCAACTGCTCAAGGCGACGCTCAGCTTCGGCCAGCTCCTAGCTGACAAAGAATTCTACAGTAGGGACACACAACATTGCACCCTTTCAGAATTAAGTGTGTATCTTCAGGGTCCTGCTCCAAGTCATCATCCGGAGTGCTTTCTTGCTTGGTTGCCAGCAGCTGTTGGGCACTCTCAGCTAGCTCCGAACAACTCCACTTGCGGGAACCCAGGGACATCTAATCCTACGTGCCGCGCGCAGGATTTCCTGCAATCTACCTTGTAACAGCCTTGGAACAATCTCAGCAAGAGGCCCGATGATTCGTATAGGAGAAACGAAATCAAAGTATGCTGTGATGATGGCTGGTCACTTATACTTTGAATGATGTATGTACCCCCTATATATATAAGATGAGCTAGGCAATTGTCGCAATCATTCTTGAAGGGGGATCCGTTCTTGTTGCCTAAATATTACACAATTCCCCATAATTCCCCGAGCGAAACTTCATGTAGAGGCGACATGCACAAAAAAAGTGTACCTTTTGTTTTGGCCAAATTACGGAATAATTACGTAATCCCCGCTGGATATTTACGTCCTTTTACGTTTTTTTACGCCCCTTTTACGGGTTGGGGTTTTAGGCCCTTTTGCCACTACGTAATAATACGTAATTACGGGTCCCCACATACGTAATATTACGTAATTACGCTTTCCGATTACGGCCCTTACGGAAAAGGGGGCATAATTTGATCAGCCTCTATGTTGGCAGATGTTGACAAGCAGGAAATCTCATAGTTGCACTACTAACTGTACTTGAAAGTACAGAGCCCGAAAATCCAATCCCAAACATGTGTCCCAGCAAGTCTACCTAACCAACCATGAAAGGCCTGCAGGCACCATGAAGTCCTGTCTTCGAAGCCCTGTGAATCCATTTTTCGAGGCGACGATGCAAGCACACGTAGATCCCACGTGTTCACAAGCACGCGAGCGCTATGAATTGTATTTGCACTATGTCATTCTGGAGCAACCCTTGCGGTGATTCTAAATTAACACATGACTCGCATTCAGGAAAAAAACAACCGGGCCCATATTCATGTAATATAGAACCTATGCAGGCGTCTGGACGTCTATATAGACACATAAATACACGGCGCATCCCTGGCTCCTGCGTGCAGCAGCTAAGATGTACATACATTAAATATTTCTGGGGAAAACAGCCCTCCAGTGATCCGGAAGCACCACCCCATTATTCCCTCGTAGGTATCGTAGCACCTCGATCATATTCCCATCCAGCCAGCAATCATCCCAACTCAGGGATCCAAACCATGAAGCCAAAGCCTCCGAGGTCATCGCCTTCCTCGATTCGACATTGCCGTTCTGCGCTTCCAGGCAGAAGACCCGCCGTAGGCGAACCAAGTGGAGCCCGAACCTCCTAGGATAATGCCTGAGAATGCGAGTTTGCTTGTCTGGGCAATTGTGTTGTTATGAACTCTTTACCGGGATTCGGGGGGTACAACCGAATTAAGGGCAAACCAAACCCAGGATTTGTGAGTTCGGTTGGGTTTTAAACCGTATTAAGAGCAAACCAAACCCAGGATTTGTGGGTTAAGGTTTGGTTTTGAGAAAGTGTTGGGGGTCGGGCCTTTTGGTAATACTTGTTGTCATGGAATTCAATCGGATGTGCATGAAGCCTGATCGAACTGCCTCTATCAATACTGGGTCTGGAAGGTAGTATATTTGGGGGAGTACTCCTATCTGGGGCTAAATCTATTATAGGGGGAAATCTTCCTGGTCTCCGGGAATTACATTTAGGGAAATGCTCCTTTGCATTTGGGGTTCTTAAGTCACCTTGACTTGATGGCCCCAATCCCCCACCCCACGAGATGGTTTAAGGTGGGGGGGCGCGCGCGCGCCCCCCCCCTCCCGGTCTACATAGGGGTTGAGATGTCTTAGGGGTGGTTTTGGGGCGTCTAGAATGAGTCTCCAGGCAGGCATTTCAGAATTTGTTCAAAGTTGACAGGCCTTTGTTTTGGCGTTGGAGGAAGCAGAGGTAGTCACTTGGGAATTTTCTCAAAAGGCAACTTTGGGCTGGTTTCTGAAGGTTTTCAAACCACACGCGGGTCGCTTGCGAACTTGTTCCTAGCGGGATGTGGGGCTGGATTTAGAGGGCTCAACCACGGGCAGTTATTTGGGAACCTATTCTAAGGAAGACTTGCGTAGGCCTAGTTTTCAAGGGCTAGGGACGGTCGCTCGGGAACTTATTCAAAGGGTGAGGTGGGGTTAGACTTTTCGAGGGTTCAAACCACAGGCAGGCGCTGGGGAACTTATTAGACAGGTGAGTAGCGGCTGGTTTTCGAAGGTTCAGACGCATATCTCCTGTACTGCTACAAAGGAAAAAAACTAAGGATCCCGCTGTGTTGGCTTCAAGTGTCGGGTGCCTGTAAATCGGGTTCGGCCGTTCTTGTCCTTGTATCTTCTCGTTGTCCGTACTTGCTTTGCTTGGGGATTTGATCGAACCAGATGCCCTGCATAGAGTCTACCCACGGTCCGAGCATTACTATAAGCCACATGTCGCTTCGCAGTAGCACTCCCGTAGCTTCTCATCCACCACCACGCCCTGAACACCTGCCAGGGACCTTAAGAACCATGATGCTTACACCGGCTTACTTTACCAGATTTCCGATAAGTGCTTAATTGGGGCCTGAATAATAGTACGTTCTTAGAGGCGTAGGATTTGCAATGCCTGCTTTGGAGACAGGCATGTTCAACTGCCTTTCTACAAAAGAAGGCACACCCCGTACACATATAAAAGCAAAGGAAAATTCAGTGACTGTACACCGAAGAATATAAAACCCAAGACTGGCATAGGCCCCCTACTGCCTTGAGCTTGTCAATAGCTGTGCTAGTCTAATGATTCTAGCTAGACATACATACGGAAATGCGTGTATAAACGTAGTTGGCTATGTTTTCTCGGTGCTATTCACATGTTCGGACATTAGGGAATTACCCGGAGCCATTATAAAAATTATATAGCAAACCCATGAATCTATAGCAAACCCAAGAATGCACTCCTTGGGCAGTGATCGGATGATCCTGCGGAAGCGCGGGTGCCACTCCATGCTTGACGTCGCAGGTTGCTCCAACAGCCAGGCCAGCTGCATCGATGCCGCCAAATATAAGAGCAACATGACCCTGGGCCAGACAGTCTAGGACTTGATGGGTCTTCTAGAAACGACTAGGAGTTTCTTAGCTTTCCAGGCATGAATGCAACACCCAATAAGAAACATGAGCCCTATATATGTATTCCGAGCCTAAATGCATAGGCAAGTACCCAATAAAGAGCTCTGGATTTTGGGGAGGGAACTGTTTAGAAGTGCTTCGAAATCGAGGTTGTTGGGATTGTCCAGATTCCACAATCGGCTAGCTAGGGTCTTCATGGCGTAATTTTTCAACATCCTCACTGTGTGTAACGACAATTACCCCATTAAAGGGACCCAGTTTGCCTAAAGCTGAGTAAGCTGAGCTAGAAGTTTACAGAACTCTCTTCTATTAGACCCCATAAGACGTTCCAGGAAGCGAAGCCCCATTTGCAGCCTCAACACATGTCAGCCCGAAACGTATCAAAACCCCCTACCTAAAGCCAGGCAAAAAGCATTTCCACACTACGCAAAGTTCCCGTGCAGTTCTTGAATGTACGTACTATTGCTATTCCAACTCCCGAAAACATACATATCAACCCTGCAGAGGAATTGTTTTACTCTAGAAACCTGAAGGAGATGGCCTCTGCGCGACAAGATCTAGTTGACCATTCCATGCTTAGATAAAATCTATATATATATATATAGAACTTACTACAGCGAAGGGTGACCTATAATCCGAATCCTTGGGGAAGGCATTAGTTGGGGAACTTACACGCATGTACGTGCATTCTAACATAGCAAAGCCCACCGTACCTTTGCATATGTACCTTGGCCATGAAGCCGAATGAAAGGTTTAATTACTTGCAATTCTTCATACATCCTTGGGGGCCCATATAGCTACAAAGGGTAAGTATTGCCTTTCTCAAAGGAATTGAGCTGAAACCTTGGAACCTTTGCAAGATGTCACAAACAGCTTTCCACATTGCGGACAATGATCCGACTCACCATGCAATTTCCTGCCTGAACCGATGGCAGGCTTGCATCACCTAATGGATACCAGGGCTGACGCTTATGAGTGCCTTTGTTTATGGCCACCCAAGATGAGCACACCACTCCAATTGTAAGCAGACATTGCCGGGGCTTGCAGTTCAGGATAGTGGTCATTGCCAGCCTGGTACATATAGGTATGTAGAAGCTACTTTCATGAGCCCGCCCCTGCAAGACACGATGTAGAAATCATCAGTATATGTAGGCGTATAGGCGCGTAGAAACCACTTGGGTAGAATTCAAAAACATTCGAAACGCAGCTGAAGCACGCCATTCCTGAAGGCGTTAGGATGTCCCAGGGGTTTTGTTTGCCAGGTTTAGCTTGCCCTTTCTCTACATCCAAAGATGCGACACGAAGCCCAGCTCTAGCCATGCACCTCGTCACCCACGCTGTCCCACAGAAGAGCTCCGTAGACTCGTAGGCCTGCACTGAAGTAAACGCAGTGGTGCTTCAAGGCTTTATTGCGAACGGGTGGGTTCGATTGATTGAATAGCTTGCAGTATATGAATGCATACCTCAACTTGTGTGCACACGCGCACATATAGGATCTGCACTAGCAAAGAAGCACAGAGAGAGCATGTGACAGACTGAGAAATAGACAGAGAGAGAGAGGGAGGGAGGAAGAAACGAGGAGAGCAAGTAGGAGGCAAGTAAAGATGGAGACGTCGAGGTAGGGCAGAAAGGAAGGAGTTCTGTACAGGAAATTGTGGGGAACGAAGACAAACTGTATATATAAACCCTATATAAAACCTATATAAACCGTATAGACTATATATATAACCCTATATAAATTGTATAAACCCTATATAGCCGCCTGATCCCCATCAACCCTTTCAGCCCTGTGAGAGCCCGGCCTTGTATATGTATATATACATATATATATATATGAGCCCTATATACAAATAAGTATATATATATATATACACCCATAAAGCCTGTATAAGCATCGCGGCCACGAGTGGGAAGTTCGGCAAAACATGAGACATGAATTCAATTCGCAAGAACAACTCTTAAGTAGGCGTAAACATCAACATCAGGCACTTTCTATACCTGTGTACAATACGGAGAGCAACGGGAAAGACCTGCTGCATGTTGGCTAATAAATCTGTCTTGCGTTCGCCACGAGGATGCGATTCCGCGAAAGATCGCTAGTTCCGGGTACAATTTCTGTTCCTCTGCCGTAGCGCTACATGAACGGAATGTAAATGTGGATTGGATCCTTAGATTAGAGGGGTGTACATCCATACACGTACTTCAGTCGTTGCCTCCTGAAATGTCTGCACATTGGAGCTGAACGCCAAAAGCAGAACGCAGGCCAAAAGCACCTCGTGGGGCCAAAGGGTGTTGATGTTTTCTACTTGGGTTCTAGTCGATCGAGGGCCTGTGTTATGGGGATTCCAGCTTGGGTTCTAGTCGATCGAGGGCCTGTGTTATGGGGATTCCAGCGACGTAACTCGATATGAGCAGAAGTCAGGCTGATATTGTTGCATGATGGGTGGTTCCAAGGGACACACAAAAGTGGATGTAGAATCGTATGAACTGCACGACTTCTGGGTTGGGAACTCTGTAAACACGGCGTAGCAACTTGGAAACACAATCATTCTCTCACTCCCTGGAACATAGCACGATCCAAATCGCCTGTTTTGTTCGGAACACCACAAGCCTTCGGAGCACCCAAAAAGTGCAGTTTCTGCAGCGTCGGAGGCAGCAGGGGATGGATGAAAACCATTTGCAATTGTGTCTCCAATTATACTAGCATACTAGGTACAAGTCAGAGGCCGGAGTTTCACTGAGGCAGCCCAGCATTTTCCTCTCGTGAGGCATATAAACAGTAAAGTCTAACTAGTGCATTTTGGTCCTAGGTCCCCCCAGCTAGCTGATACGCGATACCTATATAATTACACGCGCAAAAGCAACAGCAAGAAACTTTAAATACCTTGAGGGAACAAGCTGAGGCAGGTCCATCCAACATGAACACACAACAGATGAGCGAGACCACACACAGTGCTCCCACGGCTGCAATTGCAGCCAAAACATGCCAGGAGAAAACAGGCCAGGCGTTCTCGGATCGGGATCTGGGCCCAAACGTACAAGCCAGGCATTGCCATGAGCCATCACGGGCCTGAGCGATTTTGGTTTACATCCCCATTGTGTTTCGGAGTTGCTGCCCAAGACTTCCTACGTGCTCAGGCTTCGCATTTTGCGGCTCGTGCAGATTGATGGAGGCTGCACGGGCTTTCACACAGCTCATGCGATTGAAACGCTAGCTCGCTTGCAGTCTTATGCAAACGTTAAACGTCAGTGCCATTGGTGTTGCCACCCAGCAAGTTCTACCCCTGCAAAGCTGCTAGAGCTGAACTGACACGTACTTAAGTTCTTAAGCCTTCAGGTTCCTGAGAACAGCGTTCTTTGAGGCACCATGGGTTGCGTGCTCCCTAAATTAACTACGAGCTGCTGTCTTACACTGAGTAGATCAAGCGCAAGCTCAGTTAACAGCCCAGCCGCCAAACAAGGCTCCTTGACTACAGCATCGCAACACAGACACTCCCCGCAAAATCTTGCTTGGATTCATTGCCAGCAGCGAGATCTCTTCTCAGGATTTGTGCGCGGGAATCACAGTTTTAACTCTACAGGGCTTTCATGTGCGAGGCTCAAAAGGCGTCGGGCAAGTCTTTACAGGGTCTACAGGGATGTGGGGTACTTTAATACTATAGGTACTTTTCATTAGAAGTGCTGAATACTGGTCAGGAAATCCTCCTATCAATCTGCTGGATTTCAAGCAGTGGTGTACACGTTTAGTTTAGTTGTCCCAGGTCTATTGCCTTAAAGTGTGTAAGTGCTCATAGCTATAGCCACTGGCAATGACCCCGTACAGCATCAAATCACTTTGTGATATTGTCGCGCACATACTGGCGCGCTGCTTTCTTTGCCAGGCTGTGGATGTTGTTCTCGTCCACCACGTCTGCGTGGGAGGCAAAGGATCGCACGCAATGGCCCCAGAATGGATCCTGTTTACAAAGCCCTGTGACATGAAAAACCATGATACAGCTTATATAGATCAAGAAGGTATCCCAGATTCCGCCCCCTACAAAATATTAATTGGCAGCGCAATTTAAAAAAAAAAAAAAAACATTCCCCAGCCTAGGTGCTCAACCGCTCAACCGTCACAAGTGTAAATAGCAAATCCTGAATCCCCAAAGCCCGCAATGATGTCTTGAACGCGCAAAACGGTATATAGTCAGCTAGAAGCAGAGAATAGCATTGCTACTGTTTCTACTAGCATGGATTCTAGAGCAACACAAGCCGTTCAGCGCATCGGCCTCTGAAATTGATTTTTTATTGCCAATTTTGTACCTGCACAAACGTACACACATGGGGAAACTCATCCTGTGGAGAGAGGAAACTTCTTGTTCGAGAGATCTGTGCTATAAAGTTATAAAACTTGATAAGGAGCTGCGAGAACAAAGCTTTTAAACCCAGTGCGAAGCCCGTCCTCGTGCTTGGATGGAGCATGCTGGATGTGGGGGCGGACAAACTTCTCGAAGCTCGCGCGAAGGACCTGCCACCGCTTGGTCGCAAATCCCCCCGAGGATGGCTGGACTCGGCGAGCGAACGTCTTGGGCTTCTCACGCTCCACCTCACAATCACTCCCAGCATCCTTGGCCACAGCCTTCTTTCTGCCGTTCCTGGCAGGCTTCGGGGCTTCATCATTCTCGCCTGCTTCACTGAAGGCCTCGGTCGCCTCGCTGGCGTTCTCTGAAACCTCACTCTTGCGCAAGCGCTTCTTGGAAGCAGGCTTCTGGCAGGTTGGCTCACTGGTCTTGCCACGTCCCCTGCCACGACCCTTGCCGCGACCGCGGCCACGACCCTTGCTGCCACCTTTGGTCACCCTTGCCTCGACCCCTGCCACGGCCTCTCCCTGCAGGAGGAGCAAAGGAGTCCTGCTGGTCATCATCCATGGCGTAGAAATCTTCCTCCTTGAGCGACTCGTCGTCCTCGTCCTCGGAGGCTGCGGGAGCCTTTCCCTTGTTCTTGGACTTGGGCTTGACCCCACCCTTTGCCTTGCAAGTCGCTGATGGCGCCTCGTACTCTCCATCCTCCGACTGGAAGTCCAAGGAAACAGGCTTCATCGGAGACTCCTGGACATCAATGAGGCCACAATCGTCCACAGTAGTCTGCGGAGTCGAGCGTGCCCGCTTGCTCGCAGGTCGCTTGCGAACCACCCGGGAAGGAGCTGCGTTCATGTCTCCCTCCTCCTCATCATCAACCTCCTCTCGTGGCTCACGCTGGGACTTTTTGGCCTGGTTCTCCGCGTTGGCCTTGTCCGCTCGAATCTTGGCACTCTGCAGCTGCTCACGACGGAGCACCTGCGGTTGAATCTTGTGAATTTAACATCCCACCAAACCATGGCTTATCAAAATCTAGATCTCTACCACCCATCCTACCCTTCATATGTATGTAGCCAACATTGCAAGCACACACCCACGTAAAGCCTGCTCATGTTATATTGTATAGTATAACTGGCTAAGTGTATCGAACCAGAACAATTGACCTGCGTTGCATTTCTACATTCATAATAGCAAATAAGCCCATGGAATGCTAAGCACTATATATAATTATACATGTGGAGGGACCAGTGCAAGTGTACACCTACCTACGAGATTACGGGGTCTTCGAAAAAAATCTGGAGCATCTTCCCATTGAAACGCACTAGTCCAGTGTGACTACACGGCTGTAGAATATTCAACAGCATAAACATTGAATCCTTCTTTCAACTGCCCCACCACGGGCGGGTCCGGGATATCCTCTTTCAGAAGATCGGTCATCTTCTGGTTCAAGTCCTTCGCAGCGTCCTCCATCTCCTCGGTTGAAAGCACCTGGGTCTCGTCGTGGTCCAAGGGGAAAGCTGTCTCCACGTAGCTGGACTTCGAGCTGGAGGCTTGGTCTCCTGCGTCGCACATTTTGTAAAAGTAAAATGGATATGTTCCATCAAATCCCGTAAAATTGTTCAAGACTGCGTGGCGTGACAGTCTGGTGGGAACTTCTGAATAAGGAAGTCTACAGCGTTTAAAGTTTAAAGTCTGTGCGTTGTGGGCTCCTGGGGGCTTAGAGTCAGAGCCTGCAGGAACTTGATGCTGCTTCTTCTTATTCTTCTCAAGGGCCATGGCCTGAGCGGCCTTCCTGGACAACAGTCTCGAATTTAGGATGATAGACAACCGTAACTAATAGATCAACTCAACAGCATACACGTACCCTTCAAACAGAAAATGGGCAGGTGTGAAGACTCCGTAGTAGTTATAATCCTCCAACAAGCTGTGAACCCTTGATTGTTCCACTCGTTTCGGCGTTTACGTGCTATAAGGTCCTACTAGCTGTATACCTACTTTCCAAAAAGCACGCCAATGCGTGGTTACCAAAATGGCAATTCAAGATTTTGCTTGGGAACTACAGGGTCTCGTATGCATTATTTGATTAATTAGACACACATGCGCGGCGTCACACAAAGTGAGATCTAATTCGAATCAGAGAATCCTTGCAGCAATCTGGGCGCGAAGCGCAGCTGCTTGCTTCTGGAGCATACGCATCCTACCGCACACGCACTGATCAACGCTTTGCCCACATTTGCAAAGATCAAAGGCCGCCTCTTTGGAATCTTTCGCACTTGCTTCTGGTCCCTTGCCGACTGCGTCATCCGGGTTCGGGACTTGGCTGTCTGCAGTCACCTCCATTGGGCCTTGGCTGTCTGCAGTCACCTCCATTGGGCCTTTGCTGTCTGCCGTCACCTCCATCGGGACTTGGCTGTCTGCAGCCACCCGCGGAGACTTCTGAGTGGGGGGAGGGGCTTCATCATCATCCTCATCGTCAATCACCATGAGTGCTTGTGAAGCCTCCCGCAAAGGCTTCTCTGGCTCTGGCACGATGCCGTCTTGAAGGGCCTGCTCGCTGGCCGCCTGTGCCTTCTCAGGGCTCACAACTTCACACTCGTCCACTTCTTCCTGGCATTGACGCCAAAACTCCTCAAAGTCATCACCCTCACCTTCATCCCCGCTTGCACTTAGGAGTCCATCCATGCCATCATCATCGTCATCATCTCCTCCATCTGGGGGATTGGAAGGAGCGTCGCTCATTTCGGCATCGTCCTGCGCAGCAGTTCGAAATTTGAAACACATGTTCCGAAGGGAAAACGTACCGTGTACTTCCCTTTTCGCACTTGGGGCCCAGTAAGCCAAAATTCTTCCTACTCCAAAGTGCCCCACAACATGAAATGAATGAGCAGTATAAACATGGGGCCTCATCAGAAGCGCCGCCAAGAGCCCGGAACATCTCTTGGATGGTTGCATCCCTCGGCACCTGCCCACGCGCCATTTTGCGCTTTATCAGGCTGGCGAATTTCTTCAACAGCCAGGAATCCCTTTTCAGGGTCTTGCGGCAGATCTTGAAATCTGGCCCAAGCAGCTCCATGGACAGCTTGCGGAACCTGATTCTATTCAGAATTATTCATGATATACACGGTTGGCCCCATGAAGCCAAACGAAGTGTAAGTGGAAAGCACACACACAAAACGTTTTCGGTAGCTTTCGTAGCTAGCACATCTACACATCCAATTTGGGCAAGATGCTCTGTTTCAGCGTCGCTGATAAGAAAGAGCACGGGTGACCCATACGTGTTCTTTGGACCTTGTCCCATCATCACCAAAGCAGGCAAGATCACATCCTTGTTATGGATGGCTTCCTTGAGAGTAACCTTGGGAACCGCCTCCCCTGCACAGGAAGAAAAAGCAGACTTGTGCTTCCTGATCTGCCGGCGCACGTGCTTATCCGACTCCCATTGCTCAGCCAAACCTTTTAAAGCCATTGCAATCACAAGCTGTTACCACAGCTTATAGCGCTACTCTGCTCTCAGCACGAGAACACTCAAAGAAAGCCTTTTTTTGGATCATTGAGCAGCCGCGACATGTAGACAGCTCAAGAGCGACTGCAAAATCAAGGCACCATTGGACTTGTTACAGCGTTCCCGCACTATTACAGTAGATCATTCAGGGGCACAAGGGTTGATGATAGGCTCCATAATCAGTACTATATACATATATCTATTGCTGGAAGAATTGAATTGCCACCTCCATGGTTCGCTCAGGCTGTGACGCATCTCCAGCGCCGCGCCCCACAGAAAAAAGGGCGCTGCAAGCCAAAGCTGAGGAAGATTTCCTCTGGGCCTGCCTTTATTGCAGGTACAATCTTCATACTGTTTGTGTCAAACACAAGTGACACATCCATGCAAGAATGCATGCCCCAAAAAAGCGTACCTTTCAAGGTTTACGCCCCTTTTCGCTGAAATCTGCACATTCCAAGGAAAGTCTGCTTTCCGAAGCAGAAACCCACATTCTTCAAAAGACCTTCAGTTCTGGATGACTTTCCGGTTTAAGGCAAGTCCCAAACCCTGTAAATCCTAGAGCCTGAAAGCCCCAAAACCCCTGAATCCTAAAAGCTCAGAACCGTAAACCCTAAACCCCAGAAACCCTAAACTCTAAACCCCAAATTTTAAACTCCCCTAAGCCCCAAGACCTGAGTGGTCTGAGCGCAGGCGGAACAGAGTCGCTTGGCACAAGCCTTGGCGACCATCCAGGACCTTTACCCGGTTTCTTGTTTAGGGTCTGGTTTCTAGGCCTTGGGGTTCAGGGTTTTAGGCGTAGGGTTTTAGGTTTTAGGGTTAGGTGTTTGGGGCTTAGGGTTCAAGGCTTTACTCAGCTACCGTTACAAGAAGCCGCATTAATTAGTCTACATACAGAAGAAGCTAGGTAACGTGGCTTACACATCTGAAGCACTAGCCAGCAATAGCTTTGCAACGTCATGGGATACCTGCGTTGACGGCTCCTTTAAACCCTTAAACATCAGCCTTTTCAATGGAGGCTTAAGGGTTTAGGGAGGGTTCCGTATATGTGCTGTTGTAATAGGTTGAAAAATCTTTCTTTTTGTTAATGGTTCAAGGGGTTTCACAACACCCCGAAGGTAATGTTGATTGGGGACGTGTGGGAAACCCTGTTCGGGTCATGTTTGGACATGGTATATTAAAGACAAATAAGTAATAATTAGTATTGTTGGGCATAGTCTTACTTTTCATCTACTAGACTAGAATCGCAACCGGGAAGACAGATAGTTTCTGAAAGTAATCTCCCTCTAAATTAAACAGCCAGGGCAATCATCCAATACTAGGATACCAAGTAGAGATGCCGAATATCTGGCCCACAGGCCCTAAACCCACAGGCTCAGGGTCTGTTTAACTATCGGCAAGAGGTTTGAACCATAAACCCTACCAAGCGTTGCTGTTGAGAAAGTTCGGTCAAGTAAAGTTAAGTTACCTCTGTTAGTCACCATTTATCCATAGGATGGCAACTTAACATAAGTTCCTCAACAGCTGCTCAGTATTGAAGTTTCATGTTTCAGGGTCAAGGGCTCTAACACTGCTGAAGTGCCCACATCCTGCATGAAGGAACGCGTAAATAGTATACTTTGTGCATCCTGCTAAAGTTTTGGAAGGGCCGGATGCGTTTGCTGGTCGTTTTTTAAGGCTTTTCATAGCTCACAAAGTTTGTATGGTAGGTTTTATAGCCTTTAGACCCTAAATGGGTGGGCCGCTCCCTGATGGCGGAGGACGCCACCAGCAACCTCTCATCTTTACGGCGGCTGCAGGCGCTCGGGGCGTTCTTTGAGAGATTAGGGTTGTGTTCAGAGCTTATACGGTTGAGGGCTTAGGGTGTAAGAGTTGATTGGCGGAAGGGATCTCCATAGTAGAACCAACCTGTATACTCCGGGGGCTCAAAAGGTGGGATGAAGGTTGGTGGGCTAAAGGATCCCTATCCCACCTTTTGAGACCTATGGTATACCCACCCATGATAGAGTAGTTGCTGTTTCGTTGCTTGCCAACAACTAGCAAGCAAAGCCATGGGGCTAGTCGACTCCTTCCCGGCTCTCCTCAACCTTAAACCCTAAATCCTAAACCCTAAATCCTAATCATCAACCCTCAACCCTAAACCCTATAACCCTAAATCCTCAACCCTGAACCCTAAATCCTCAACCCTAAACCCTAGACCCTAACCCTGATCTACTGATACGCGCGGCTTGGTTGCGTCCCAGCCCCCAAAGTAATGTCTAGACTTCTGCTTAATAAGCCCCCCTCCGCTTAAGGGCCTTAATGTTAGGATCCCTATTATCGAGGGTTTAGGGTTTAGGGGCCTTAATCTTCGGATCCCCATTTTGATCCCCTAAGGGTCCAAGGACCCAAATATTGGGGTTTCAGGGCCCAAATACCAATCATGCTATAGTATTTTGGGCCCTAGAACGCCAGTATTTGGGTCCTTGGACCCTTATGGATCCCTATTAAGGGGAGTGGGTTTATATAATCAGGGGTCTGGGTTAGGGGTCCTGGCAGGTTGGTGTTGCCAGAGCCCACTCATCAAGTATATGGTGGCGGTTGTGTGTGTTGTTGTGGCTAGGAAACGTTGGTAGACCCCAAGTAGACCTAAAGCCCCGGGCCCGAACCTAAATCCCAAACCCGAATCGCCCCACATTTTTGCGATATGCCCTATGATTTTGCACATGTAGGACAGCAGAACACGGAAAAGGCAACATGATTTTGGCAGCCTCAAAACTTGTCGTACGGACCGATGATCAGAGTCTTTTGATAGCCATGGGGTCCAAACTTTGGGGGCCCGGGCAACCAAAATCACCTCTGAAATGCGGACCTTGAACTTACCAGAGAGTTACTTAAAGGTTCGCGGGACTCACTAACTAGTTTGAACTGGTCTTGTAACCCACTTGTAGGCTCCGACCAGACTTCCGTAGGTCCCAGTTCGAAGCAGGGTTTTAAGGTCAGTTGTATGTAGTCAGTACGTCCATTGACTCAAACCCTCAAGCAAGAAACCTATTCTTGTAAAGGGTTACATTAATGTAACAGCGGGTTTATGTAAGAATGGGATTTGGGTATCCCCCGCCCCGAAATTAGGACCCTATAACCGTCATATGATAGTCATATAGGGTCCTCAACCCTAAACCCAACATCTCCTTATTATGTGTCAGGTTGAAGAGTGCGGTGACAACATCAATTGGGCTGATGCTACCAATGTGGCCCAGATCATTCAAGGCCACGGTTCAAGGTGAGGGTTTAGGGTTGCAAGGCTTATGGTTTAGAGCTTAGCGTTTGGGGTGTAGGGTTTCAGGTGTCCATAGTGTAATTATGTAGGATTTCAGAGTATCTTGATTTGGGGGTGGCGTGTTCGGTTCAGAGGTTTGGGTCTTGGTCTTCGGGGCTTGGGGGTGTAGTGTTTACAGTTTCTCAACACAAAATGTGCAATCACGGCTTCAGCTCGGGGTTGTAGGGGTCCCTGCCGAGCATGATGTCAGGGTCATCCTGACAAATTCCCAATGCGTGTATCCTGGACCCCCCTACCCCAATGTAGACAAGATTCTCCTGTCCATTGAACCTAAACTCTAAACACTAAGAAAGAGTGATCTTCCTTGGTTCAGCCACCCAAGAAGATGTTGCTCACATGGTTTAGAGTGCAGTGTAGAGGCCTGTGAAGTAAGTTTTCGAACAGTCAGTTGGCCAGCCCGGTTACAGTTCGGGCTTTGGGCTTTGAAGCACTACCTGGACCTCAACAGTAGGCAAAATAATAGCCCCAAACCCCTAAATATTAGCCATAAGGCCATTATTCTACATACTTTTGGGGTTCAGGTAGGCCCTAAGTCTTGAACCCTGCTCCGCAGGCTGTGCCTTTATCACTCTGGCGCAGCATGGCTGATTTCAGATAGACTACCTGAAGCCGAGACTCGCTTTAGGGCTTAGGTTTTATAGGGTCTAAGCCTAAGCCCTCAACGTCACACCCGCTGAATTTGTGTACCTTGGGCTCTTTCCGGATGGTTGAGCCCTGATTATGATTTAGGATGTGGGGTTAAGAGTTCAGGGTTTAGGCTCTATGATTTAGGGTTTGGGGCTTTGAGTTCACGATTCAAGGTTAGGGGTCATCAATGGTTGTTGGGCTTAACCCTGGGGTTCTTAAGGGAGATACTGGGAGGTTATTATAGAGCATGCGAGGGACGTATGTTCATTGCAAATGCAGGCTGCATCCACTGTTAGTGGATGGGGGGAGAGCCCAATCAGGATTTGGGGTCTAGGGTTTAGGGAAACCGAACAAGGATGTGGCTCATCTTCGCGAATAATTCGAAGGTGGCCGTTGCCCAGAGCCTTTGCTGAAATTTGGCGAAAGCTATCCTTGCCGCACAGCCACGGGATTTGGTTACCCCAACCTCACAATGAAGACCGTATGACTAGCATAAGGCCATTGTGGGGTCCAACTTTGGGAACCGTTACGTTTGTGTGAGGCCTAGGGCCTAGTATTTTTGAGGTTTAGGGTTTACAGTTTGCGGAGGGCTCTGTTCTGCAGGGGATGCGATAGGTAACTATCTAATGACAGCGCTGGTGCCTCTAAACGAAGGAGCTTTCAGACTGAAAGGTACTTTCCCAAACCATAATGCTGGAATGCTAAGGTTTGCAGTCTTCCGCAATCGCAAAGTCTTAAAGTTCTAAGTGTAAGGAAAGTCCCAACATCTCAGTCCCTACTCATGTCCTTACCTGGTTTAAGGTTTAGGGTCTAGGGTATTCAGCTGCTTGAAATCTCTTACTTCCCCCACACACTTCCCCGATGTAATGGCATCCTTAGTATACCCAGAGGAACGGAGCAGACCCCACCCTAAACCCCAAACCATGAACCTTAAACCTTAAACTCAAGGTCAAAAACTCTAATTTTGTGAGAGAACCCCCTGAATGACCCAGCTTCGAGACATCTTCGAAAGCAAATCTTAAGGCCAGGCCCCATGAAAGGTCGTCCTTTCATGGGGACCCCATACAAGGGGCGTTATGTAGGGATCAGGGTCTAGAATGTAGGGTTTAGGGTGTAGGGTTTAGAGTCCAAACTCCGTAAAGGAGGATGATGTAGGGGATTATGTAGGGGAGCATTATAGGGGTGATTAAGGAGGATACTAGGAGTTCAGAGTAGAGCTCATATAGCCCTCGAGTGAAATATTTACATCACCGCTAGAAGCCCAATGTAGAATCCCAAACAGCTCTGACATCCCAAACCCTAAACCCTAGAGTTCTGGATGCCCCGCGGCCTTTGAGCCCCAGACCACAATCCTACGGCCTGCGCTTCGTCCCCCACGCGGTTTAGGGTTTGAGGTTCAAATTTTAGGGTTCAAGCTTTGGGGGTTTAGGGTTTCGGGAGCCCTGTCAAGCTTGCAAACGCCAAATTTCTAACCCCAACTCCTGATCCCAAAATCCTATTTGCTACGTTCATCTCTGGGAGTGATAAGGATCCTGAAAGATCGGCCATACCAGGGTCCGGGCACATCTACGAAACCCCAAACCCCCAACCCCAGATCCCCGCACCCTAAATCCCCAAATTCCCCAAACCCTTGCCTGAACTCTAAATCCCTAAGCCCTAAATCCCAAAAACCCACACCCTATGTAAGCCCCCGAACCTGAAACTCCCTACCCTTTACCAGGAAGGCGCCACTTGAGCAGCGTCATGCAGTTTGTGCTACCATCAGACACCCGGTCCAAACTTTCAGGATTTTTTGGGTCAAATTTTAACTGGAAGCTGCTATTGGGGGTTTAGGGCGTGGGGTTCAGGGTTTAGGGTTTGGGGATTAGGGTTTGGGGGTTATCGAGAATCAAATGGACAAGAGAATGGAATGGCAGCTATCATTTAGTTTCTTTTTCGGGTGTGAGGATTTTAGGTTAGAGTTTTGGGGTTGAGGGCTTAGCCCTTTAAACCCTGAACCCCTAAACAATGAGCCCCTAAACCATTAAACTCTAAAACACTAATCCCTAAACCGTTGAGGCACTGCGGTTGCACTTTTTTCCGGCTTCTTCAACATCCTTCAGCTCACGGCCATCGATGACTTCGACATTCCAGGCCCGCGCTGTCTAGGGTTTTGGGTAAAGGGGCTTAGTGTTGTTGGTTTAAGGTTTGGGGTAAGTTTAGTTTTGTTTTGTTTAGGGTGAAGGTGTTTAGGGTTTGGGGTTTCAGGATTTAGAGTCTAGGGTCCAGGACGCGTGAAAAATGACTGCATTACGGAACTCAAAGCATGTGCTGACTGTATATCGGACCCTAGACTCTAGACCCTACAACCCTAAATCCTAAACTACGTTGAGCCCAAAGTATATGATGATGGCTCATTGGACCCCAAACTATAAGCAACCCAGGTTGTAGGTTCTTGGGACCCAGTAACCACTTACAAGGGGTTTCGGATATAGGTTCTAGGGATGAGGGTTTGGGATTTAGGCTTTAGGGATTAGGGTTTCGGATCCAGGGCTTCGGGATTAGGATTTAGGGTTCAAGGATTGGGGGTCCAGAGTTGGGTTCACAGGTCCTGGTAGCTACTCCTAACGGTGCTTTTAACTAGACTTTTATTATCCCCCTACTGAATATGTAGGTTACCTGATTTATGAGTACCTAAACCCCAAAAGTATGTGAAATAATAGCCCTAAATCCATAATAACAGCCTTGAAGACCATCATTTTACATACTTTTGGGGTCCAAGTAGGGTGAAAGGAGTTGGAGGGCAGGATGTTGATTCGATTGGGTCTTTGTGCACCAGGTTCGGCCTCTTGTTGGATGGTCTCCGGGGTTCACTGCAGCGTATTCTGTTCTTCTGTTCTCGGACTCTTACTCCAACATCTGATACGAAATCACATGTTCAAAAACATCCGAATGACAGATCTGCTCTTCGGATCATGATGTGCCTAATTCCCCAAGCCACTTACAGAAGAGTTCGGGTAGAAGTTACACAAGAGGTGCACATTCCCGCGTGAGCTTCCAGAAAGTTTGAACCGCTTCTTCTTAGTTTATGGGCTTCCGGAATTTGAGCTTGAAAGCTGTCAGTTGGGTCCCAAGAAGCCTCACGAAGGCAAGGATAGCCCAAACTGTGTCTGTGTGTGTTCATGGAATATCAAATATAGCGGACCATATCTTCACTGTAGGACCATCATGTGCATGGGCCGTTACGGTCCATAACCCCCAAGGCCTAGGTCAGGGTTTAGGATTTAGGGGCTTAGTGTTTCAGGGCTTGGGCTAGAACAAGTACATTTCTGCATTTGGGGTGGCCATGCGACAATGCTGTCTCAGTGGCAAGCTGCAATAAGAAGGGTTGAGCTGAGATAGGGTCGGAAAGGTGTTTCTGGTGATGAGCCCTACTAGACCCTACGCCGCAAATCTTCACAAAGCCCCAAACAATTGACGATTCTGCCGAATATCATGTACTTCCATGTTGGTGGTTGTCAAAATTATGGTCCATTGTTGGGTACCCTAAATATTAGTTGCAGTACAATAATAGGGGCCCAAAAAGGGACCATAATTTTGACAACCACCCATGTATCAGTAGCTGGCAGATGTCAGGACTAAGTGGCTTCGCATAAAGAGAGACGCAAACAGATCCCAGTGCACATGTTTAGGGTTAGGATGTAGGGTTTAGGGGTTTGGGGTTTAGGGTTATTATGGGGACCCCTTGCTCAGGGACCCCTCGTTTCAGAAAACCTTCTCAGCTGCGAGGTTGGCATGAAACGGCCACGCACCTCCCAAAGCTCAAGCAAATCCCAGCTTACATTGCACCCTGCCCACTCCCTATCCCAACACCAGAAGATAATGACAGATGCATATAGGGTTTAGGGTTTAGGGTAGATAACGACCCCATGCATATCATAATATGAGTCTGCTATAGCAGTCTTCTTATTGTGGGGTTGCCCAAATCCCCTTGCTAGAGTCCGCTTCCCCTTGTTAGAGTCCGCTTCCTTTTACCTTTTTGGTTGATCTCCCTGATGCTGCGCAGGCTCAAACCCTGCACTCGGACGCCCTACAGTCTTGAATTCCAAAACCCAACCCCTACTTCCTAATGTCCCCCCAAAACACTTAGACCCTCAACTCTAATTGAGCTCCACACCCTGATCGCCAAACCCCTACAGCGTAAATTCCAACCCTTAGGATTGTAAACCCTTCGCATTAAGCTCTGTGTATGACTTGCGCACCCTAAACCTCAAATCTGCGTATGACTTGGTCGTTTCCCAAGGCACCCGGGGGGGCCAATATAGATGCCAATTTACTATAGTCCTTATCATGACTGCCCACCAAAAAAAGTACACCTAATTTTGGGAAACCCTAAAACCCTAATCTCTAAAAACCCTAAACCCTAAGACGGTAAGACCCTAAACCCAAATCTGCCCTAAGCCCTAAAACCGTAATCCCCCCGCTCCAACCCCTCAACTCTGAAACCCTAAGCCCTAAACCCTAATCCCTAAGCCCCACACCCTTGACCTGTGTCAGGAAGGTCCGGTGCAACGAACACCTACACCCTTCAGCTGGCCAGACCGGCATTTTGGCTGCAGATGAGCCATAGTCTAGACTCTTTAGAGTGGGAGTTATATGGGGTTTGGGGATTAGGGTTTAGGGTTTAGGGCACGCAAGGTGGGGGGAAGTTTAGGAAATAAGCCCCGAAATAGTAGAGTATATACTAGGGATCCTTTAACCCACCTATGTATCTTCATGCCACCTTTTGAGCTCCCCGACATAGGCGAAAGTCCTGAGAGCGGGGGTTACATAGGTTTTAGGGATTAGGGTTTAGGGTTCAGGGTCTAAACTCCTTAAAGGGTTTCCAGAGGATAAAAATAGGGGAGTGCTACGAGGGTAGCTGAGGAGGATGCTAGGCGTTTAGACTACAGCTGAGATGGGTGTAACCTCCCTTCCCCCCTGGCCTCCTTGAAGAGTTTAGGGCTTTAGATTTAGGGTTTAGGCTTCGGGATGTAGGCTTTACACTCCCCCAAACTAGCATGGAAACCCATATAGCCACCCTTTAGAGGGACTGTAGTCTTTATAGGGCCCTTTTTGGGTTTCCATGTTAGTTTCCGGGAGTGTAGGCTTTAGTCTTGGGTAAAGGCTCCAGGGTTCCTCCCCCATTCAGATCCGAACCGCAAAGCAGGCCGTACATAGTAAGAGCAGTGCTTGAGCTTCAGTGGCCGCTGTCTGGAAAGTAGCTTACCTACAGTTGATGGAAGAAATCTTGCACCACTAGAGCCCCTAAACTATTGTAATTCCTAGGACTTGAGGGACTTGAGGTGGTGTAGGATTTCATCCATCAACAGTAGTGCCACCTTGTGACCCAGGCGTTTGGACTACTAAGCTGTGCCCGTAGGCGTTTGGGCTTCAAGTATGCTTTCAGCAGACCCCTATGTGTCATTCCCATCCAGAACCAGTCCGTGTAACAATCAAAACTGCATCAATGATCGCCCCTTGCTAGAGCCGGTCAAACTTATTTGGGGTCTGTTTTTGGAGTACTCCCCTCCTTTCCGGGGCGCTGTGGCCGGGATGTATTGTCCAGGCCCCCCCACAAGAATCCAAATCTGGAACCTCCCAACAATCCCTGACTTCTTGTAATTTAGGAAGCCCTAAGGGTCCAAGTACCCCATAATCATATATTTACCCAAAACCTATACTGTAATTGGGCTATAATTACTATTACCCTAAACCCAAGTACCAAAATATTGGGTACGTGGACCCTCAGGGAATGGGGCTCATTCCGGTGAACTTCACTGTTTGGGTCCTTTACGGAGTCTGGGTGTGTCATCGTTTCGCCGTTTTGCACGGCTTGCATGTCTTCGGTCGCAATAATCTGTTTGACTTCGTAGCTCAGTAGATAGATACCCTCTTCACTGTTGAAAAGCGTATGACCTTTTACCTTCCAGGATAAAAGTGCAGACTTCTTTTGGCTTAGGGAACTCAGCAAGTCCTAAACCCCCAAACCCCAAGCAAGTGGGATGGAGTGATTTCGCAATCAATCAAGACCGGCGTTGAAAACTCGAAATTCTAAAGCACGATGGTAGTTCCTTGACGCAGGTTTGGCTCCTCCTATTTTTTTTGTGGTTTGTGGTGTTTTCAGGGTTTGGGTTGGGGGTTGTAGGTTTTTAGGGCTCAGCGGTTAGGTTTTTTAGGGTTTGGGGTTTAGGGTTTAGGGTTTTTCGAACTTTTTAAGGTTTCTAAGGTGTTTAGGGTTCAGGATTTAGGGTCTAAACTCCGCGAAAGGGGGCATGCAGGGTATCATATAGGGAGTATTATAAGGGTTATCCAGGGGGATATTTGGAGTTTAGACTATAGTTGACACGCCCCTAAACCCTAAACGCTAAACCACAACCCTAACCAATGTGGGTATATAGCAACCCTAGTCTGTAGAGTATATAGGGTTTAAGGGGTCATGGAGAATCAAATGAGAAAGAACATGGAGTATGAAATGGAAGCTGGGTTACATAGTTACGGGGATAACTAGCGATATTATGCTTGTAGATTCTCTATGTAATTCTGTTGTAGGATACCTGACAGTGGACTTAACATGATATTCGCAATTATTTAGGCTCCTAACTATAGGACTGAACACCCTTTTTAAACTTGTACACGCCTGCAAGACAGGAATCCTGAACAACAGCCTAAACTGAAACCTTTGACCGCCAAAGCCCCAATCTACATTCCCGTGTAAGCCGGTGAGCAATGTGCCGGAAAGCTCCGGAGCTAATAGCTCTAGGTAGGTGCACTATCCGGTTATCCGCAACTACAACCCTGGTCCGTATTCCCTGAATTTCTGAACTGGAATCTAAATTCCTTAAAGGGGGCCTATATAGGAAAGGGAATATAATATAGGGACTACTATAGGGGTTATTGGGGGGGATGCTAGGAGTTTAGGCTATAGCTCATATGGCAGTACTATACTGGCGGTGTTTGTTATTAGCAGTGGGGGTCGACTTGTGAAGGCTGTAAGTATGAGATATTCAGCGGCTGGAACCCTGCTTACGCACCTTGCCCTGTAAGTAGAGGAGTAGTATTCTGAATGGGGATGTTAATACTCCCAGTCAGTCAACAGCAAAATCCTAATGTACAAGCCTTTGTCCCTAAACCCTAAACCCTTAACCCAGTCAGGGTTCCTTTTTTACTGACCATTGGATTTTTCATGTGATTTTCCATTGTTTGGGTATTTATCCCCTGAAGCCTAAGGCTCTAAATCCCTGGGCCCCGAATCCTTTGGGTAGGGTTTAGGGTTTAGGGTTTAGGGTTACCCCTAGATCCGCGACACTAAGCCCTGAATCCTAACTAAATCCCAAAGCCTCTCGCCTGAATGGCTAAACTAGGTAAGATAATGGCCCAAAAAGCTCTAATCATAGTCAACAAGGCTGTTATCCTAAATACTTGGAGTTCCATGTAGAATTTGGAACCCTAGGCCCGAGACACTAAATCTGTAGACCCTAAGCCCTTAATCTCAAACCCCAAAGCTGTGTATTATTTACAAGGTTGGAAAGAGCTCAAGTCATAACCCGTTTATAACCAAAATCCTCCTATAGTTAACAGTACAACTAACCCATTAAGCCCTAAGCCTACACCCCAAGCCCTACATCCTACACCCGAAACCCTAAATCCTACACCCTAAACCCTAAATCCGAGACTCTAAACCACAGTTCCTACCGAAATTACTTTAACTTTAAACCCAAAACCCCTAAACCCTAAACCTTATTTCAACTTTGGGTTTTCTTGTGGTTGTTCACACCCTCGTGCTGGCAAGGTGGAGTGGGTCCTGACTTGTCCAATCCTGCAACTGGAATGAATGTTAGGGTTCAGAGTGTTTAGGGTTTTCTAGGATTTGTGGGGTTTTGGCTTGTAGGGTGTGGGGGCTTTAGGGATAAGGGTGTTTAGGGCTTGGGTTTTTAGGGTTTAAGGTATTTAGTGTATTTATGGTTTTTAGGGTTTAGGGTTTTCAGAGTTTTTGGTTTTTAGGTTATGCATTGGGTACTGTATTATACGTATGTAGCCATTAATGTGACGCCTTGTATAGACTGTTGCTGGGGGGGGGCAGTACCCAAGGTATGCATGATCTGATTACATCTTGAAAGGTCAGTCATCTTGGGACAAGGGAACGCAGCACTGAGAGAAAGGCTTTAACGGTTCAGGGCTTGCGGAATTAGGGTTAAAGGTTCCGGGCTTAGGGCTGAAGGCTTTTTAGGGACTGCGGATTTAGGGTTTAGGGGCTAGTTGAGGAATTCGCGTGCGTGGAGGCTTGACAATCTGCAGTGTACAATTAGTCATCAGAAGCTTGCTCCGGAAATGGCAGCTTTTCAACATAAACTACCGGGACCTTCCAAGTACCCCTAATTGGGGATGGCCCTTAACAATTGGTACGTACGTAGGCCCTGATAGAGGGTAGGTGGAGGGTCTACACTCCCGCAAATTAACATGGACACGCATAGAGCCCCTTTTTGTTTATGGGACTGTAGTGTTTATACGGCCCGTTTTGGGTTTCCATGTTGGTTTCCAGGAGGGTAGGTATTTGGGCTGGCTTCTGTGATTTTCTA
>CAJNIZ010021668.1:121732-149739 GCA_905231905.1 Symbiodinium pilosum
CAAGAAACAAAGTTGAATGTTTGATAGGCTACGCTTTTTTGCAATGGTATCCATGTACGATTCATCATTCTGGTACTGCGCGGGAGTATAGTGTTGTATGTTAATTATCGTATTCGTACTAGGTGTTATATTATGAATATATAAAGTCTTGGACGAATAGGCCCCAAAGGTACCAGCCACATATATATATATACATATATATATATAGGAGGGTTTGGGTGGAGTCTCGGGTGAAGATTAGACTCCTGGAAGCTGGCGGGAACCCATAGCTTCCTGATTTGCTCCCTTGGTTTCGGGTTGTAGGGTCTAAAGACCTAGCCCTATAGGTTTAGGGTTTAGGTATAAACCCTAAACTAATCCCAGAAAAGACAGAGAAATAGAACCCCCGTCAGGATAGCAATGCAGGTGCCTCCCCCGGAGCTTACTTGGTGGAATGCGCGGTTCGGACAAGAATATGGTTCCCTTTTTTGGCGAGTGCCTGCAGTAAGACCTACACCTCAAACACTAAACCCTGAAGGATCACAGTACGTTGGGATCTATGCCCGCGTCCCATTTTTTGAAAACTGCCGTTTCTCTTCACACGCGTTTGCGATGTCCTTCAAATTATTCAGGTAGCCTGAAAACCCCTAAGCCCTTTAGGGTTTACAGGGTCAACCCTATGAACCCTAAACCCCTTGGGATTTGCAGCGCCCTCCTGGGCGCGAATTACTTCGACCCAGTGATGCAGGCAATTCTTAGCAGGACATATGAGGCTCTCTGAGCATGAGCCCTATAACATAGGGTTTAGGGTTTGGGGTTATTGATACTAAAGCTGGCGCATGACTTTAGTATACTAGAGATACTAGAGTATGAAATTTCGCAAAGTACTCAGGGTCATGCAGGATTTTGAGTAGTACCGAGACCTAAGAAGTATCCCTGTAACCCCCCTGTAAACCACCTACCCATCTGGAGTTTCTCTGGGCCCCAGCTTTTGAGAAACCGCTTTCAAAGTCATATTAGTACAATCATCAGAGACTGTTTCCTGAACCCTCAATCCTAAACCCTTAACCCCCACGCCGAAGGAATGATGAGCCATGACGTTTGGGCTGAACAAGGAAGCTTCCAGGGGAATGCCTGAAGGGCTAAACCTGACCTGAGCCACAAACAACTGGAGCAGACCAGGGGTTCAGGGTTTAGGTTTTAGGGATTCGAGGGTTCAGGGATATGGGGGTTTAGGGATTTAGGGTTTAGGGATTTGGGGTGGTTTAGGATTTAGGGATTTGGGGTGTCGTGTTTTGGGGTTTAGGGGTTGCGGGTTTTGGGGTGTAGGGTATTGTTGTTCAGGGTTTAGGGTATTGGGGGTTATAGGGTTTAGAACTAGGTAGGAAAACGTTCAAGGTATTACCAGCCCGTAACCCATATACTCTACAGTTTTTGTTTTCGTAATATGCCTGCCCAGGTTTGGAATCGCATAAGCAAGGATTCTCGACAGAAGTTAACACCCTAACAGTGGAATTCTGCACATTCATCAGGTTCTGGGTGGTTCAGCCGATTTACATCGGGGTAGTTTTGCTGGGATCAGGTGCTCTTCCAGGAACATACGCATGCAGCAGTTTAGTTTGAAGGTCTTACGCGATGATGGAACAAGGATTGCAAGTCAATCATCACAGCAGCGCCTCAGTGCTATGGTATTGTATATGCCGGGTGCTTGGAGGTTCAGGAGTTCATAGCCCAACTGTAGCGGTAGCTAGAACACAGTTCCAAGTCCCCCTAGCCCTCTGGTCGGGCTACATCATCTACAATCGTCGGTTACGACCACGTTAATATTTTTGTTGTGGGCCCTAAGCCCTTCATCCATTTCCATGGTGCATTCAGGCCCTTTAGTAGTTGGCTTCCGTCGGGTGCATGTAGGTTCTGCTTTGGAGGTGCAGGGTAATTATAATCTACTCCTAATTGTAACCACACCGTAGCCATATCAATTAGGGCACTTAGGAGCTTAGAATTGGGTTGTAAGTATTACAGTCCCATTATATAAGTAGCTTCAAGCACCCACGGATTTCCTTCCAAGTACTACCCTAAACCGGAAGCCACAAACCGTACCTGGACCTACCGTTTTTGGCATAGATGCCTTCTAGTTCAGTTAGGACTTACTTAGCCAATAGAAGAACTTCAACCTTGTTGGCTCCCTTTTTGCGTCTCTATAATGGAGTTTAAATTGTTTGAGCCCTGGTTTTTGGGGAAGAGAGTAGGAACATGCACGAAGAGATCTCGAAAAACTGAAGGGCGTACAGGGTTTAGGAGGGTATGGGCAGGGTACTGTTTAGGGTTTAGGCCCTAAACCGTAAACGCTAAACCCTAAGTTTGGGGTTAATGGAATCCTTTTGGACTGAAATTTTGATTTGTGGCTCGGGTGCGACATATCTCGGCTGCGTCTCAAAGCCCGGGTCCTCTACCTTTCTTTGTTCGCAAGTACTACGGTGGATACTAAAAATCCTGCATGACCCTAAGGGCCCTAAACCTTGGGAATAATGAATGGTGCTATAGTATACTAAGGCCATGCAGGATTTTTAGTATCAACAGTAGGATTGGAGGGTTTAGGGTTCAAAGTTTAGGCTTTAGGGTTTACCGGCCCAGTAAGTGCCTATGTAAGCATATAAGATATTGGAGAAGTAAATGGAACATGACATGTAGTGTAGAGGCCTACATAGTTTCCAATACTATAGTTTCTCATTCCATGTGTGATCATGGTACAGCGTCCCTCAATTAGATGACACAATGATATAGGGAATTGTTTGAGCACCTGTATCAAGTCGACTTCAAGTCTCCACAATACCTACTTTGTGGAACCCTGGGCTTTCTAGTGCGTCGCGCAATCTGCCTAGGAATGGGTTACAACAGAACAAGAATCGGCGTTAAGGAGATCTAATCTTTGGTTTCAATCTGGGGAGACCCCATAAATACACCTGCCAATATTCCTAAGGCCAAACCCCAAATCCCTAAGCCCTAAACGCTAAACCGCGTGATATATACTCACCAGAAACCATAACACTAGCCCTACTTATGTAATCTGCAATCCAACCCTAGGTTCCCTGACAGTTGAAGCCCGGTTACCTACCATGTAATGGGTTAGCCTGGGTTGTGGTTAAGGAACCTAACATAAGTTATCATAATGGGTATATATTATAGTAAGTAAGTAAGAGGGTTCCCCCAATACAGTAACTTGAATTAAGTTCCTTAAAAGCAACCCAGTAGTCGCCCTTCCTCAGTCAGTTCTGATGCTTCCATGTGGGTATTTGTGCTTCTAGGGAGGCATCTCAGTTCAAGAGAACCCACATTTTGGGATGCGCCATTTCAAGGCCCCAAGGTCGCTTCCGAAAAAGTGCACTCTGACTCTATTTGGATTCATCCCAGAACCTAATCCATGCCATGCGTTCAGGGTGTAGGATTGGAAATACTGGTTTGGAGTTTAGGGTTCAGGGTTTAGGGTAAAAGAAATCTCTTGGAGGCAAAGTACATGTAACAATGTTGCCAATCGAAGTTAAAGGGCTTGAGAAGCTAGGCTCATTCCCTGTCGGTGCATGATGTCACGTGCGCCCGGAATGTTCAACCATACCTCAATAAAGATTTCTCGCAGTTCTTCTGCACAATCCTTAAGCCTATGCACTCTAAACTTGAGGGAGGAGAGCATTATAATGGACCTTAGACTGTAATGATCGATCAACTTTTAGAGTAGAACCCCGAGGAATTATTAGCAATATGATTTGTACTATAGCGCTAAAGGGACGACAGTAAACCCTCGACCCTAACCCCCCCCCCCCCAAACTGGGTGACTTCAGCGACTTCAGCAGTCCCTCGAAGCAGACCCGATCATCTATAGTCCCCCTTAAGTACATAGAATCTGGCTTTGGGTACAGGGTTTAGGGTGTAGGGCTTAGGGTTGATAATGAGGTCCCCACCTATACCCCATATTCTATCTACTTAGGGGGGACTATACGCTTTCTTCTTTCGGTGTCCTAACAGCAAGGGTCAAGAGGCTCACGCAATAAGTGTGGCTTTAGTTTCCAGGTGTCATAATCTGAAAGGTCTTTGGTCCATAAACCTCTGTTGTTTGAGTCCTTGGACCCCCAGGGTAGCCTAAACCCTAAACCCCAGCATCAGGATCCATTCCTATTTTCAAGGGACCTGACTTGATCCACGAAGAATCCGTGAAGCCTTCAACCCCCAAACCCTATCGCCTGAACGCCCAAAAGCAGGCTGAGATTTTAGGGTTTAGGCCCAAAAGCCTCAATCCTAAACCATAGACCCTACTAGTAGTAGTAAGCATTTGTAGTTATAACAATATCACCTGTAAAGCTGTAGCTAGTTGGGGCTACAGTCTTCATCTTCAAGTTCCGAAGCCCTAAACATGCACTGTAGCAGAGTGTTTTTCAGACAGCGACCATTGAAAAGTGAAGGCTGATCATTCCAAGCTCCACAAGGAGTCACTTTCCTGGTGTCCGGTGAGGATAGGATTTTGGTTTTAGGGTTGAAGGTTTGAGGATTTGAGTAAGGAATTTAGGTTTGGGTGTTAGGATTTGGGGTTCAGGGTGGAAGTTTCCCAAAACCATCACCTAGACCCTCAACACTAGACCCTCGACCCTAATGTAGCGCATGTTTACGGCTGCGGGCCTTGGTTGTTGGTTGGTTGGCTGGTTGGGAGGTGACCCGGAATGTTCTAGGGCCGTCATGTCTTTTTGATTCAGGCAAGTAGGGTTGAGGGATTACGGGTTGGGGTTTAGGGGTTATAGGGTTTAGGGTGTAGGGTTGAGGGATCCGGGATTTGTATTTAGGGTTTAGGGATTAGGGTTTAAGGGTTTGGGTCTTAGGGCTCCCGGTTTGATTCGAGCAAGCCTTGTGGACTGCTGTAGACCCATGATTAGCAAAACCCCTCCCTTCAAGGGCCTTAATATTAAGATCCCTATTGAAATCTTCCTAAACCCTCAACGCTCAACCCTAAATTTTTATAATCCCTACTAAGGAGAAGGAGTTTATGAATCAGGGGTCTGGGTTACAATCCCAGGCTTTGAGAGAAGATGCGCGTCCCAGGCAGGGGTGGTTTTTGGATTTAGGGTTCAGGGTTTAGGGTTTAGGATTTACAGCGTAGGGTATTGGGGTTTCGGGTTTAGGGTATTGGGGTTCAGGGTATTGGGGTTTAGGGTTTTACGCTTAGGTAGGGACGGTAGGGGTTTCCTCTGGGTTGCATAGAGGTGGCAGTCTCTATTTACACCGTCTTTCCCGACCAGACAGCCAGGAACTGGGTGCTTGCTGTACTCTCAGAGGGCTCTGAATTAACAAGTCGTAGGCCATGTCTGAAACAGCTCTTGTTGTAAATGCTGCTTTGGGCGCTACCGCTTCGGGTTGCATAGACAGTTCCACTATTCTTTCGGGGGAACAAACGACAAAGGAATATGTCATAAACCTCAAGCTCGAAACCGGGTATGCCCTTCTTCAAGCGATTGCAGAGCTTTCTTGCCGCGTTGCCTTCTGCGCTCAGTTCATCCGACAAATACTACTTTAGTAAAGGTTCGAGGCTTAGTTTTTAGGGTGTCTGACCCAGGGCAGGGAAAATCATGGTCCCAAACCCGTAGATAATCAAAACACCCTAAACCCCAAACCCTAAATCCTAAACCCCAAACCCCAAATCTTTATTCCACATAGCTTTGGGGGTCCAGATCTCATTCTTCCTCTTCCTCCTCTTGCTTCTGCCGGAGCTGCTCTGCATGCTGGTGGTACGGTAATTGATATTCGTGCTATAACTGTTTAGGAAGCTACTATTTTCGTTATAAGTATTTAAGAAGCTACTGTTTGTGTTCTAGGTGTGCAAGAAGCTGCCATTAGCATCTTCTTTGTGAACATACAGGTTATCAATACTCTCAATAGACTTGTTACTTTCAATCGATTGCTACTCATCAGTCGTGCTCCTTTCTGCTACTCATTACACTCCCAGGATTTAATTACCCTAAGCCCTAGACCCTAAACTTAAAAAGGAAACTTAAACCATACCCTCTGGGCAGTGAGCCTCATGGACACCAACTTGTTTTCAACACTGGGGGCCGCAGTGGACATCGTCCATGTCCTGTTCCCATGAACGCTCTGAAAACAATCACCTAAAGCCTAAACCCTAAACCCATAAACACCCTAAACTCCCCAACCCGGAACGCCCTAAGTCCTCCCCTATCCTAAAACCCTAACCACCTTAAACCCTAACTTGTGCTAATCATGAACCCCGTTCATGGATAGCTTAACCCTATAAGGCCTGAAGGCTGAAATCACGTGTGGCGGTGGCTCCAGGGCAGAAAGAGGTTCTGGAAGGTTGTAGAGGGGTTTAGGGTTAAGGGTTAGGGTTTAGGGTTGTAAAAGGAAATTGAGCCTTGAGGGCCCAGGTTTTTTTTGAGAGGGGTTCTAGGGATTCAGGGTTTAGGGGTTTAGGGTAATATATAGAGGGGTTAATAGGGGGACATGTACGGGTATGTAGGGATTGACATAGACGATTTGGTCCTAAGGATCCAGGTGCTAAAAGCCATGCCGCTAGGGATGATCCCTAAACGCAAGGGTTTAGAGAGTCTAGGGTCTAGGGTTTACAGGGTTTAGGGTGTTGGACGTAAAGAGGAGATTGTTTTTCAATCTTGCTTAGGAGATGCATTCAGTAGGGAGAAGAGGGTTAAAGGTCCCGGTGTAGAGGGGGTTTCTAAGTAGCGCTATAAGCCCGGTGAAAAGTAGCTACCAAGTCTCATTTTACTCGCAGGGTCCTTGTTTCTTCGAACGGATAAGGAGGATTTTTTGGATTCAGGGTTGTTGTTTCGGGGTTTCGTGCTTTGAGGCGCGTGTCATGGGAATTTGGATTCTTGCATAGTAGATGCTTTGCAGAGCTGCAATGGGTCGCAGCCCTACAAACCATGTTTTACAGCTACTGCAACATGGGCTGTTGTCCATTTCAGGGTTACCAAGGAACCAATAAGAGTGGATATAGGGGTGGCTTTAGTAGTTCAGTACAGCATTGGAACTAGGGGCTTACTGGAAGTTGCTCATTTTTGGACCCTTTAGTGAGTCACTATCAGTTTCCTGGGTCCAAATTATGGCCCTTCTTTTCGCCTATGGTGTTTTTATGGTGTGTGTAAAATTTTAAGCCCTGAACCCTAAACCCTAAATCCCTAAGTTATATAGGGACCGTAGGAGTAATGGCCCATACTAGGGGCCTGTGGGGTCTGGGTCTGGGTCTTGGTTCAAGTTGTTTTTCATAAGTGGCAGTTTGTCAAAATCAGGGAATTCCCATGGATTCAGGATGGGGCTTAGGGTATAGGGTTTAGGGCTTATCTAGACCCCAAATACTATGGTCCTTCTTATTGGGAGCCCCAATATGGTTCCGCAATATTGGGAAACTTCTTATCTTGAACCCTGAGCCCTTGTACCCTTAACCTTAAACTTTAAGAGCCATAGTCTAAGCTCCTTAAAAGGGGGTTATATAGGGATTCTATAGGGTTCCTATTATTGGGGTTATTAAGGGGGATACTAGGAGTTTAGACTATAGCTCTTAAGTCCACAGTGGGCCTGCGACATGGACAAACCTCCGTGCGGCATCTGCTTTTTCAAAAGGTGTGGCTCTCACGATCTCTGAATTCTTGTTCCAGCCAGGACCACGACTAGCATGTGAGCTATAATAAAAAACTTTTTAAAATGGGGGGCTTTATGAGGATTGATTAGTCATATTTGAGAGTATTACAGGGATTATGGGTGGGGATATTAGGAGTTTAGGCAATGGCTCATGTAGCGTGATGGCCCTTTTGAGTAATGCAAACGCCTCTGGACCATAGTTTTGGCCTCTTGGGGGTTCAGGCAGATCTTGTTCCTAAAGCACTGGTGGCTTTGGATTTTGGGCCAAGCGCCTGAGTGTGACCTCATATATGATGAGCATACTTCTGTTCCTCATGGATTACAGTATCTCAATTTGCCTAATTGTCTTTAAAACGAGGACTCTACTTGCTTGAACCACAAAAAAAACCGCTACTTAGCACAGATCCTGAACCCTAAACCGTCAGGCTCACATCGATTCAGGACCTCAGACAATACCTTCAATGCAGATGTAGGGTTCAAGGTTTAGGGGTTTAGGGTTTAGGGTCTAGGGTTTAGGGTTTCGGGTCTCAAAGCCTCAGCCCCAAATCTTAGCCTCAAAAACTCTTTGCTTGAGAGTTCGTGGTACTTGCTCCTCTCATCCCCTTTACACACCTTGACCGGTTTGCGTCAGTTTGTAGTACACTTCTAGCCCCGGTTATAGAAAGTTACGCACGGGCATGGAGCTCCAAGTAAATTCAGAACGATAACACCTAAGCTCGAAACAAAGATCACGCACTCCCTGAAGCCTGCCCTCTCAACCCCTATCTTCTCTAGTTAGTCCCCAAAACCAGGCGGAATATGTCCTAAACCCTAAACTAAACCCAAACAACTCTCTACAAGAAGCCTTGGTTTTTACAGTTCCCAACTCTTGCTTCAGAGATCATTGAAGCGCGCGAACAGCGCAGCGGGAAATCCCGTTTACCCTCTTTGAGGGAGCCCGAACAGGGGCGCTTCCGCAAACGGCGAGGTGATTTCGTAAAGGTACTCAGAGATCCCCTGAAACCCTATAAACCCTTGCAGAGTATCTCTTGAATCAGATCGGGGAACCCTAAGCCCTACAAACAATAAACCATAAACGGGTTGTCGGAAAATGTTGTTTTTTAACCCAAAACTATCATCCTAGGTCGTAGGTCTATGCCCAGTTTAGGGCTTAAGGTTTAGGGTTTCCCAGACCCCCTAAAGGATCCAAAACATGAAGCCCCCTAATGGGTTCCATTTTGTGGATCCTTTAGGGGGTCTGGGTTAGGGTTTAGGTGTATTCCTTAAGGTGTATTGTTCAAATCTACTTGCTTTGCCTTGTCTCCAGCAGAGTTGCTTCTCAAAGCTTTGTATAATTGCAGGTATAGGTTTTAGAGTTTAGGGTTTATACTGGTACACACACACACACATATATATATATATATAAATATACACTGTATATACATACTTATACTTCTATATACTTATATACCTTATACATATATGTGAGACGAAGTGTTTATGGATTGGGGTATTACGCACCAAAACGCATGCCAAAATAATGATTTTTAAAGTTGTTAAAAGCAGTGCAAGGGAGCATCCCGAAACATGTGCAGATTTTTCCAAATGTGGCAGCCCTCGACGACAAGGGATATAATGGTAGGTTGTCAGAAGACAAGGGATATATTGTAGGTTTTCAACATGATGGCCGGCCCCTAATATTCAGGGTACCCAACACGGGACCATAATTTTGACCAGTTTCCACATGGGAACACAATGACCATGAGAAGTCCGTATTAAGCGTGGCAGAGGGGGAGACCGCAGTTTCCAATCAAAGTTTGCTAAGTGTTGAAGAACACCTATGGCGATTTTCATCATGGGGTCCTAACTATGGTATCGTTCAGAGGATACTATAGCTGCGTTGAGAGATGCCGAAACGAATGATGATTGTTCACGCTGGAGCCTTTCTTGAAATACATTCTGAGGGATTGCTACAGAGTTCTCATTGAGATTGCTCTAAGGGTTCGGGGCATATCTCCAAGTGCGTGCAGGCTGGTCCTCTTTGATGCCACCGATCCAGGTTGAAGTTGATCAAAAAGCTTGGGGGAAGCATTCTTTCTGGTCCCTCTGCGTGCTGGGGGTGCTCTGCAGTTCGAGGGTGAATCCGGGGACTCCCTAGATTTGCAAGCCCAACATAGCCACATAGGGCTTAGGGTTTCAAGTTTAGGGTTTAGGGTCTAGATGCTCTGTCCCCTAAACCCTAAACCCTAAACGCTGTCCTCTGAAGAGATGCGCAAGAATTCCGCTAGGATCCCCGTTGTTTTCGGGAGCGCCTGTGTCCTGACGACACTCGAGTCGTCACTCGACGTGGCGGCTGGGTCGGACCTTCGTTGGTACCACCGGAATGGCCAAATCAGATTTGAGTGGTATTTTATTTGGGGATACCATTGTACGCAGTATAGAGTAAGATTATATCCTCCTTTTGGGGTATAGTATTTTATATGAGGAATATAATCTTACTAGGTTCAACCACCAACAAAAACATTACTCATTTGAAGATGGATGCTGAAGACTAGGTTCTGATGAGGATTAAGGGTTTGGGGTTGGTTGGGTTTAGGGTTTAGAGCTGTTGATTTTGACGTACCGCCCTCCCTGCGCAATAGCCTTCCCCGATCATTGAACTCTTATAATCCTGAATCCTTATCCCTAAACTGCCTAAACCAAACCCTGAACCATAAATCCTTAACCGCAGAAAACCCAGGAGGCTACATACGCAAAATCCTTTAAGCCCCGCTTGAATGTTCATAGGACTTCGTATCTATGCTTATAACCCTACGGGTCGTCCCCCTAAGTGGACTTACTGTATGTAGGCGACCCCAATTATTAGTGGGATTATAATTAAACCCACTTAGAAGTAGGCAGGTACTAAGACCCATGGACCCTGAACCCTGAAACCCTACATGTCGTTATAACCCATCAAATGAGCCAGTTGTAAGCCCTACACCCTAGCACCCTGAACCCTAAACCCCTAGCCTCCTAAACCCTAAGCTCCGAGCCTGGGTCCGGGCATAGGGCATAATCATGGCTCAGAGGTTTAGGGTTCAGGGTTTAGGATTCAAGATTTAGGGACTTAGCAACTACTTGTACCTGGGTACCTTTAAAAGGGTTGCAGGAATATGTAGAATTCATAGGGTGTAAGGGTGTTGGGCTAGCAACCACTTCTACCTCCTTTTAAAGAGGTGACAGGGATGTCGAGTTTATAGGGTTTGAGATGGTTTGAGGTTGTTGGGACTCAGCAAGTACTGATACCTGGGCCCCTTTAGAGGGGCCAAAGGGACATGTTTGGTCTGGAGGGCTTTAGGTTGCTGGGGCCCTAAGGTTTAGTGTTTAGGGTTTAGGGTGGGGTGTGGGGATTAGGGTTTCGGCTTCAGGGTTTAGTTAGTTAGTATGGTGGGCTTTTTTGGGAAGGCTTGGGTGTTGGGGGCTAAGGTTTCGAATCTCACTATGGGGTCCAAGAACCTTGGCGGAGCGATTATAGAGGTTTCGGTTCGAGGGTTCAGGGTATAGGGCTTAGCTTAGAGTCCTGGAGGCTCACTGCCTTTACTGGTAGGTTTAGGGCCTTAAGGGGGATTACGGAGGTTTAGAGTCTAGAGTTGTCGCCTTTGTGGCGGTTGACAGAGCCCAATACACCTGAATGAAGCGTGTAGGGACATGGGCTTCGGGTAGGACAGCTGCAAATCCAAGAGTTGAACTGAGGCCGCAAACAGCTGTAAGAAATCAGGAGCTACGGCTCGCAAGTTTTGCTCCCTTGCATTGGTGCAAATTTTCTACAAGGTTTGGCACGAGCTTCTGAGTGGCTATAGTTGCTTCATGTCTTTATGGTGATTTCGGCGCGTGATCAACCTATGCAGAAATTGAACCCAATTCCGCCCTTCTACTTGAACGCGGACAGGGCAAGCAACCCCTGCCAACAAGCGCAAACAACTCCACATTCCATTCCAACTAGTTTCCTTCTGGGTCTTATCACAGTCGTGTTTAGGGCTTAAGCTTTGACGTTTTATGGTTTAGGCTTTAAGGTTTAGAGGTTCAGGGTTTGGGGCTGAAGGTTTGCCGTTCCAACACGGGCTACCGGGCTCAGCATCAGGGTTGCAAGCAGTGAGTGCGCCTCGAAAACAGGAAGCCTGCAGACCCTGCAACCTGAACCCCAAACCCTCAATATTACAATACTCATGGGTAATCTAGGGGATCTATAGGGGTTATATAGGGGATGTATAAGGATTATATTGGGGTTATATAGGGGATAGCGGAGAAATGGAAACTATATGGGTAATTAGCTCAGTTTCCGGGTTTAGGGTACGGGAAAGTGGATTGCAAAATACGATGGCCTTGTTGTTTTTGATGAGTGTAGAGGCAAAGGGTATCTTTTAGGGATACTGGCGAGCGTATGTCCTGCTAATAGAATAAGCACTGATCAAGAAAGAAGCTATGCTCTATGTATGCACGCAGCTGATGTGCCACATTTGGTCATTTTGGTGGCTGACCGGTCCTCTGCCCAGCGCAAGCAGGGTCGTGAAACACGAAGCGCTGCTTGCCAGGTGCGCACTCATCCCCTTCGATACAAGAACTCTGCCTGCGAGATCAGATTCCACCCTAAACCATAAACCTGTTATCTATTTGCCCAGCCTTGAAGACGATAGCTCGTAACCCAAACCTTACATAGGCAGAAACCTTAAACCCTCAACTCTATAAGCCTAGATTTTATTGACATAAGCCCTAAACCCTATAAGCCCTAGACCTAAGCAATGGTCCCCAATGCCCATGATCCCTGCTGGTTGGCAAGCCCCAGCCCATGCATCCTTTTCAGGGTTTAGGGTTTAGGAATTAGGGTATACGTAAGGTCTTAGGATTGAGGATTTAGCGTGCAGGGTTCTGAACATAAAGCAGTTCCAGCAGAGCACATTCCCAGACGACATGTTGAGCATCATGCTGTAGGGTTATATAAGGGTTTAAATGGCTTGCATTATGACTAGATATGTGGGGGTTTCCCAAAATCAGGGGTACGTACCATTTCAGGGCAATATAAGGATTGTAGTATTTTGGGGTTTATATTTGGGTTCCCTTATGTAGGGAAACTACCATGTAGGTCCCTGCATGTAGCCACTGGATCCTGCGTGGAGAATTCATGTTTCGGTTTGGGGTTGAGGGTATGTTGTCTGCTCTGGATAGCACTAGTTTTTGTCAGGCAGATATGGTCTTTGTTGGGTTGATGGGTTTCCATCCACAAGAGCAGGGCGTCCATGAACATCACACCAGTGCAGCCCATGCATATCATTGCAAAATTCATGCTGAATTCGGATCTGGCTCAGTCAGCAGCTGGGCATCCGTCAGTCAAACACCCACAGTCCTAAATCCTAAAGCCTAATCCCTAAACCCAAAGACATTTACGAGCAAAGCTCCTACCTGAACCCCAAAAGTAAGTAGAATAGAGGGCTTTTGGACTACTTTGAGGGGTTTTGGCTATTAGTTTGCCTACTTTGGGTTCAGGTACTCCTAAGTTCCCTAAACCCTAAACCCTATAGTTTGCCTACTTTGGGTTCAGGTACTCCTAACCTGAAATCTCGTGGCCGGACTTGTTTCCTGCTGGGATGCTTTTGGCGCCAATCATCTGCGATACACTTTCTAAACTCAGATGCATTGAAAGGTGGTCACAGTCCCTATCTGTACTCGCAGTTACCTACATTTGCTTTTATATTCCTTTAAGGTTCTTCCATTTACGCATACTAATGACTTAAAAGGTAGTACCACAAAGCTGCAAATAACTGACATTATAGGTAGCCCATGCGCCCTCCAACTGGAAACCTTGAACCCTAAACCCCGAAAGAACCGGTTGCAGGTTTGGGGACCTGACGAGCCCTTAGGGTCCAAGAATACATGAGTTGGGTACTTGCGATTCTGGTGCTAAGGTGGATACTAAAATCCTGCATGACCTTAAGCTCTCTAAACCCTGGGAGTGAGGTGCTGTAGTGTACTAAGGCGATGTAGCGTTGTCGTCGTATCAACAGTAGTAGTAATTGTAATGCAGGTTTGTTCGAAGCATATGAATTTTGGGTACTTGGACCCATCGGGTAGTAGATATCATACGAGAATTGCGAAGGGTTATCCTGGAATGATTGTTGCGTGCAGGATATGTCTCGCAGTCTAAACCTTAAACCCTTCATGTAAACTGAAGGGCAACCCTGGAAAACATTCAGATATTCGACACCCAGGCATTGAGACCTCTTTCATCTGTATCTGAGGAACATACGCAGTGCTCGCTCCCAGAGCACAGTTTCTTTACGCGTGGGAACTTGGAGTTTTTCAAGGAACTTTTTATCGAAAAAATCCCAAACCCCTACCCCTAAACCCCCTTAAGCGTATGGGTCTCCGTCTACTCCTGGTGGAACAGGACCAGGCTAATGAAGCCAATGGGAAAGCATTCTATTCCTAATGCCCACATGAACCCTAAATCCCAAATCCTGAATTGAACCTCAAACCTTTAGCCTCAAACCCCTAAATCCTGACCTTAAACCCTCAATACCCTAAGTACCCTGAATACCCTAAACCCTAAGTTCCCTCAATACCCAAAACCCGAAGCATCCCAAGATCTGCCTCGGATCCTCACGGTTATAGGGTTTGTTAGGATTTCAGGGTTAGGGGTGTAGGGTTGCAGTTGGGTACCAGGAATTTTGGTAATAGTAGTTCTAGTGCAACATTTCGGAAGTATGGTTATAGTTGTAGTGTACCTGGACCGTTACGTCCAAACAGCCCTGATGATTTAAAACATGACGCCGATCTGGGCGTTGTTTCAGGACGGAGGCCCCAGCAGGCCCAAACCCTAAACCCTAAAGCCCTAGAACCCTCAACCCTATAAGCCCAAAACCCGAAACTCCAAAGCCCCAAACCCTAGATCGTACGGGGCTCGTGGAGGCCGCAGGATATTTTAGTCCCCCCTAAGTAGATAGAACATGGGGTATATGGATAATATACCCAAAAGGTCCTCATTTCAGGATAATGAACTATCATATTTTTCCAGATTCAGCATTTTAGAGAGGCATGCTTTCGCGAAAAACTCCATTGTGTGTATGATGTTAATGCTTTCGACCGGCCAGACTGGCACGGAGCGCAAAATGGGGAGCCAGGGCTCAGGGCTTGGGATTTCGGATTCCGATTTTGGGCTCAGGGATTCGGGGGTAAGAGTTTCGGGTATAGGGATTTAGCGGCCCCTTTAAAGAGTACTGCCAAAAATTGAACACTGGCACTGGCAATCTATTGTAAGGCCTTGAAGCCGCCAACGGTGTCCATTGTGGTCCGTACATGGTTGTAGTATGATTCAGTATGGTGTACCGCAAAACCATACTCTAATCACTAAGGCCCCTGTACTAGGCGGATAGCCTTGAAGATCCTTCACCCCTTCATGAATCCCTGCAGCTTTCAAGTATGTGCCACCAAGACAACTGCCCCCCATCTCACGCAGCCCACTTGCACGGCCTGAAAAGTCATTGGACGTAACAATTAGATGTAACTTGTCATACAACATTACTTGTCATTTGAGTAAGCTACACAAGTCCATTCAGGAAGTTTATAGCTAAGAGTATAAGCCCTGTTACCAGTAGATACTAAGTCCCATGAACCTTCAAGTACGGCCAATGCAGCTACTATGATATCGATCTAGGATACATGGGGATTGATCCGCTCACCCAAGACAATCCCCTCACTTTCAAGTAACATGTAAGCCCTCCCAGTAGAGGTGACGCTATCTATCATTCGAGGGAGTTTTTGTGTTCTTTGTTTGCGGGGAGGGACCATATGCCTTGGAAGGAAGTCATCGAATCATCGGTGGTTGCTTGAGGTTTGCTGCAAGTACTGTCCTATGTGGTATACTGAAGATCCTGCATGGCCCTAAGTACCCTCAACCCTGGGAATTATGGTATTATAGTATGCTGAGGTAATGCCGGGCTTTTAGTATCAACAGTAGTCGGGAGTAGGTGACGAAGAATTTCAAGACATGGTTGATTCTTGCGGGTTCCTGGGACTAGTATACTTGACAGATCATAGGCCTTAGTGGCTGCTTATAACTGGGTTCATAACCAGTAGAGCTGGAGTAAGCCACATGCGTGCAGTTCAGTGGAGAATAAATAGGGCTATAAGCCCAGCTGTAAGTAGGTACCAATGATCATGGACTTACAAATAGGAAGCCTAAACCCTAAACCTATAATCCCTAGGGTGCTGGACTAATATCAGGACCCATTGGTAGGAGGGACTGGCGTTACTTCTCGGGAGAAGAGCTTTGACAAGTCCGTTCATCGACCTCGATCTTTCGACGCATTACCCTCAGGGTCCAAGTCTTCCCTAAACCCTCAACCCTAAGCCTTGAATAGTTGGAGACTTGAGATTCTTGTACTAGTAGCTGCAGTGCAGGCTTTGTGGAAGCACTGTTATGAGTCGGTACTTGGACTCGTGGAGTTACTCCCTACGAACCACTAGTAAGAATGACCCTTTTGTGCAGAATCTTCCTTGCGGATGGCCTGCTACATATGAGATGAACTGCTGTGGATGACGGGATTTCTTTAGTTTGGTTTTAATTAGTATATATAGCCCCCTTAAGTGGATAGAATATGAGATATATGGAGGTGTTATTATGATATACCCAAAGCCATATTCTATCTACTATAGGGGGACTATAACCCCTAAACCTCGCGGCACCCGAAACTCACCTGGCTGCGGGGTCGATTTTGGGGTCCCTAGATTTTTGGAAACGGCAGAAGTATAGTATGTTGTAATGTAGACCCATGATCAACAACCCCCTCCTTTTAAACCCCTAAATATTAGGATCCCTTTTTCTAATCCCTATTAAGGGGATGGAGGTTTGTTGATGATGGGTCTGGGCTACCCCAAAACCCTATTCAAAATGATGTAGGCCCTCAGCCCTAAACCCTAAACCCTAAACCGCTAGTCACGCCGGCGCCTCTTCTGCCAGGCTACACGCATGGCAACTGGCGCCAAGCTGCGGACGTTGTGAACTGCACGGACTAGGGTTGCAGGATGTGGCAGTTTGCCTGAATTTGGGGACCCCACTGTAGACCCCATATACGGACCCCTGGAAAGTAGTAAGAATACAGCCTAGGCTGCAGTCCCTGAGCCGTAAACTCGCGATCTAGCCAAGTATCGGGTGCCTGGGTTTAGAGTTTAGGCTTTAGGGTCTAGGCGCTTGGAACATCTGCGAAACTTCTGTACATCAGCGTAGAGACTGATGATCGCGGTGCGCGGCGTGAAACAGGTCTCTGGTGGGTTCCGGGCTTGGAGGGTTAAGGATTTAGGGTAGGAGTTACCAACCCTAAACCCTAAACCGTCCCACAACCACAAACCCAGAATTCTCATCTGGAGGATGTCACATTGTGGTTCCCGTTTTGGGTCTCGGCCATGATTGTATATGAGCTGGAATCTAAACTCCTTAAAGGGGTTATATAGGGGATCATATAGGGGACTGTTATGGGGCTTATTAAGGGGGATACTAGGATTTTCGACAATGGCTCATGTGGTACCCCATGCAAGGACCGGGACTTTAACAACCCAGGAGCCCACCATAAGGGTCCCTAAAGCTAAACCCCAAAAGCTTAAACCCCTTAAATCTACAGCCTAAAACCCTACACCCCAAACCCCCAAAAGCCTAAACCCAATGCCCCAAACTCCAAAAGCCAAAACCCTATATAATCCCTATATATAGCCCTACATATCCCATATGATCCTATGTATCCCCTATATAACCCTATATAACCTCTATGTAACCCCTATGTAATCCCTGTGTAACCCTAGGTCCGAAACTTTGCAATGCTTCGGGCCAAAGCTCTCTTCGGCCAGCATTGCGTGGGCTCGGGCCCTCGGGGAGAAGATCAACATTTAGGGTTTAGGGTTTAGGGAGCTTTATATGGGGATTCTATAGGGGACTACTGTGGGGGTTATTAAGGGGGAAACTAGGAGTTTAGACAAAGTTTAGACTACAACTCCTATGTCAAGACTGCTTGCAGGGCTTAGGGTTTAGGGACCTCAAGTTTAGGGTTTTTAAGGTTCGTGGGCTTTGGGAAGAACTTATTTGGAACTGGGCTTATATCCCTGCTGACACTTGCGGAAACCTACAGAAGTGCAGTTAGGGGGATTGCACGTAGGGTCGTTGGCCCACACGCCCCAGTTACAAGACTTACAAAGTCCCATGGTCCCTCAAGTGGACATGCATTATACCTACGTTGGACTGTATTACGTACTCGGACCCTAAAGTACCACTCTGGGCCCTGCAGCACCTACTTTGGGGCCTAAAGGGCATAGATAGCACCTCCTTGAGGCACTAAAGTCTGTAAAGCCCTAGGCTCTCAGCCCTAAATCCTACCTACCTACTTGGGGCACCAAAGTCTGCAAAACATTCCTACCTTGGGCCCAAACTCGACAACCCCGAAGTCCTAAACCGGCGGTTTTAGGGGTTAAGGGGTTTAAAGGTTTAGGGGTTTAGGGTATAGTGTTTAGGCTGTACAAGTATTGGGAACTACTCCAGTGGTTATTAAGGCGGATGCCAGGAGTTTAGACTATGTCTCATATGAGCCTTATAACCCCTTAAACAGGGCCTTGTCCAACAATCCCCCGTAAACCCAATACATCCCTATATAAACCTTATAGACCTCTTAAACGGCTTAATGAGTTTAGGGTTTAGGCTCTAGGGTTTACATGGCTTTAACAGTGCCTTTTAGAACAATCCCCCATAGGCATTGTTAAGGTCTAGGGCCAACCATGGTAGGAAACAGCCCTCAGGTTTAGGGTTTAGGCTTGCAGCGCAAGGAGAGAGTCTCAAAATGTAGGCCTCAGGGTTCAGGATTTTTAGGGTTTAGGGTTTTACGCTAAGGTTTTAAGGGTTGAGGGTTTATCATTGATAGGGCGTATAGGGTTTAGACACTCAACCTTGACATCTAAGCCCTAAACCTTACAAAACATACTGAAACTTCCCTGACGAGCCTAAACTCTAAACCCTAAACCCTGACTGACGGATTAAAAGTTTAGGGCTTACCCTAAGGGTCCACTGGACCCAAATACTAGGGTTTTAGGGCCCAAAAACCATTTATATTATAGTATTTGGGCCCTAAACCCCCAGTCTTTGGGTCCTTGGACCCTTAGGGCTTAGGGGTCAGGGAAACCCTAAACCCCGGGTCTAGGGCTTTCATTGCATCACGCAGATCGGTCACGTTGAACACCTGCACCTTGTGTGGAATGAGGTTGAACACTTTAAAATACAAGGCCAAAGGAGTCAAGGCAATTAAGGTTCAGGGTTTAGGGTTTAGGGTTACATAATCCCTACATGGCCCTCATATGACTACCCATGGTCCTTAAATACCCCCTAAACACCCGTTAACTTTATATACTGCCATTGGAAGCTCCTTTCCTGTAGTTTATCCTAAAGGTATCAGATACCAAGAACAGTCATGGCATGTGGTGCCTGAAGACACGACATTTGACTCCTTGGGCCTTTGGGCTTGTTTTACACTAATGTTAGGGACACCGGGCATGCTGCGCTTCAGGGTTGACGGACATGGGATTTGGTAACTACTGCTAGCTGGGCTTTTAAAAACCTACTACCTGTGACTAAGCACGAACCCTAAAGGTTCCTTAGCCCTAGCGTGGGAACCCCACACAGGGCCATATGGAGACTACTGTCCTTTCAACGGGGCAGGAGAACTCACCCCAATACCCTGAGCCTTGAACCCCAAATTCCAAATCCTGCTCGAAGGTTCATGGGGCTACATGATTACTTATTACTTCTAGGTGGGCTTATAACCATAGAGTCCCCCTTAAGTACATAGACTATGGGGTATAGGGGGACCTTATGACAATATACCCAAAGCCATAATCTATCTACCTAAGGGGGACTGTACTGATAAGCAAGGTAAACTTCACTGTAGAAGTCAATTCAACACGGTTTAGGGTTTAGGGTTTAGGGTTGAGGGTTTAGGGTTGAGGGGATAATTAGGTCAGGTCCATGACCCTTTAAGTAAGCGCTGAGCCTGAAACCCTAAAGTCAAAACTCTCATCCCTAAGCCCTAAACCCAAAACCCTAAGCCTGAAGTCTTAAACATTAAACCCCAAACCCTATACCCTGAATCCTAAATCCGAAACGCCAAAGCCCAAACCCCCGAACTCCAATCCCCGTCTTAAACACTAAGCCCTACTCCCTGAACCCCTTCTTTCACCCTAACCGTCTTCAAGTGATAACACCAAAATATAGAAAATTCGAAGAATACGAGATAAACAAAAAAAACAAGAACAAACAAGAAGGATCTAACCTTGTTCAAGTGAGGTGCTGGCTTCAAGATGGTCTACACCCTCGACCTGCCAGGGCGCCGAAGAAAGTCGAGGCTGCCGACAGCCCAACAGGGTTGAGGGCCTCAGGGTTCAGGGTTTCAGGTTTAGGGTTTTGGTTTTAGAGCTTATTTAGAGCTTAAGGTTACGGGTCCAGGGTGTAAGGTTTGGGGAGTAGTAGGGTCTAGGGTTTGGGGATTAGGGTTTAGGGATCAGGGTTTAGGGCTTTGCGTCCATGGTCCTGACCATGTGTTCAGATGGTTGGGTTCAGGCCTACAGTGTACTGCCTTCTAGCTACAATCCGTGGCTTTCGGCTGGGTGGTTCATCCCAAGCGCAGGACCTGACACATTCAAACTCTAAGCTCTAAGCCCTGAAACCCTAAAGCCCTAAGACCCTAAACCCCTAAACCCTAAAACCCTAACACCCTAAGCCTCCGACCCCAAACTGTTAAGCTCCTTGCAGGGCCAATGGCCTCCCCCTAGCCTCGGCGATGAGTTCTGAATGGCGCAGCTCTGAGTTTCAGGCCCCAGGGTTTTAGGGTTTTAGGGTTAAGGGCTTAGGGGCTTAGGGTTTCGGGATTTAGAGTTCAGGGTTTTTGGGATTTAGGGTTTATGTAGGGTTTGGGGATTTAGGGTTTCAGGGTTTGGGGTTTAGGGTTCGGCATGTAGGGTTCAGGGGTTAAGGTTTGGGTTTAGGGGACTATCACCGAATAGTGGGGAAGCGTTTGATTCAACTTCACACAACTTAATTAGGGTCCCATTTCCTCACTTCGAAAGTGCACAGCTAGCTCAAAATGTAGTCCCTTCTTGCGCACCCGGCCATCATGTGAAAGCCAAGCCCAACGCAGCCCTGCTCATGCTCCTGATTGAAAAAATATGTTCTTGCTGCCTGGGATTTTTGAAGGTTTGGACGGTCCTGTCATCTCTAGTTTAACTGAGAATGGTCCAAAATTGGGTCCTAATTGTGTTGATGATGTTCCTGTACGAGGCGCGCGCGCGCGCCTCATACAGAAGCATCATCAGCGCAATTGGGACCCCATGTGCGCTAAATTGGGACCAGGAGGGCTCAAAAACACAAGAAAAGCCATCAAGGACAACTTTGAACATGGTCCTCTGCGCAGGCTGACTATGTTCTAGCCCACAAGTTCAATTGTTTTGCAAACCAGCGGCAACAGTTGACGTATTAGACAAGCTCAGGAGCCACAAAAGTGCTGGAAAACATGCATAAACACCCAAAAGCAATGCAACATGCACATTGTATGGGATTTGGCTTTGAGTTGAGGGCTTAGTGTTTAGGGTTTAGGGCTTCGGATGTAGGATTCAGGATGAAGGGTTTAGGGCTTAGCAGGGTTGAGTTGCCGCCTGAAGGTTCAGAGGTGTCAGGTTTCAGTTGGATACTGCCCCCGTTCCGTAACACTTGGATAGGATGATTCGATGTATCTCTTAAGCCCTTAGACCCTAAACCTAAAACCTATACATTCCCCCTTAAGTAGATAGAGTATTGCTTTGGGTATGTTATTATAAGATCCGCCTATACCCCATATTCGATCTACTTAAGGGGACCTATAGACTCATGGGGCAGTACCCGAGATTCAAGGCATTTCAAGGCTTAAGTTTTGGGACATTGTCTTCCTGAGCCAGGTCTCCGAATGCATTGCCCCAGGTTCCAGACAGCCCAAAGTCGGTGTAGGGGGGTTTAGGGTGTAAGGTTTAGGGTTTAGGGGTCTAGATTTTTAGGGTTTTGGGGTTTTAGGTTTTAGGGTCTTAGGGTTTTAGGGTTTTAGGCTTTAGGGTCTTAGGGTTTTAGGAATTTAGGGTTTTAGGTTTTAGGCTTTAGGGTCTTAGGGTTTAGGAGTTTAGGGCGGCCTTAGAGTGGTTTAGGGTCATTAGGGTCCAAAATGGAGGCTATTCATAGACTTGGGGCCTTTCTCCAATTATCCTAGCATCCCAACAATCTCAGAGCCCGAGGTCGTAATCCCCTCACCCTCACCCCACTCGTAATAACAAGTACCCTCCCGGACTAACATGGAAACCCAAAAAGGGCCCCATAAAGACTACAGTTCCTTAAAAAAGGGTCTATATGGATTGCCATGTTAGTTTGGGGGAGTGTAGTGAGTCATCAGAGACCTCATTTATTGGGCGGACATATTAAATATCAGGAGTGGTGCGTTGTGTGTTATCAGCACGAAGGGATTACGATTTCATAGGCTGTAAGACCGAACGAAGAGCTTGCTTATTTGAGCTTTGCTTGGAGTACTTAGTCTCCACAAAGTCCCTAAGAAGAATCCGTACATGCCATTCCTTCAATGCCTACTCGCTGCCAGCAAGCATTGTACCCGAAACCCTGACTCCTAAATCCTAGACCCTAAACCTAAATCCTGGAGAGAAAAACCTATATCCTAAACCCGAAACGTTCGGCACAGGGAGACTACGAAGACTTGCCAAAGGAGGTTGACGATTGCGCGCATCTCAACCTTGCGCATCATTTCTTCCAAGCATACCAGTTCTAAACCCGAAGGGTCCACACAGGTACATGGTCTGTTCTTAGGGCCCGAAGGGGTTCCCATATAGTTACCTACGCATATACCTACGTTCGGGCTTAAGCATATACTATCCAGCTACAAGGATCGTTTGGGAAGTCTATCCCCTTTTGGGGGTTTAGGGTTTAATGTTTAGGGTTTATAAGTTTAGGTTTAGGGTTTAGGGTCCTATGATAACGAGCCCAGTCTGCAGATCCCATTGGTTACGTCGAGCCACCCTGCTCCTTACGACTCCGGACAGGCCTTGAGCACCGAAACCTGCAAAGCCTAAACCTCAAGGGTTATTGCTTTAGGCATCCAGAAATAGTTCAAAGGCACTTACAGTCAGACTTCCGTGTCCCCTGTGAGGTCTATATGGGCAACGGATAGAGAGACTACCAGCCTTCATTATCTATACACACTTTAACAATTCTCTAGTGGATACTGTAGCAGGAAATATCAGACTGGGATCTAGGCATTGCCTTAGGAAGATACAGTCGCGACGACTACTGCTAGTGCTACCCTTACATCTACTCCTAATCGCTTCCCCTAATAGTATTGTCCCCCCCTCTCCCCCCTTTGTACTCAATAATCCGGGGCCCGGAAAAAACTTATCTGATTAGATAGAGCTGCCTTCAAATCCTTAAACTCCATGGAAGTGCAATGGTTACTGACGTAAATCAGCTAGTTCATCGCGCTAATTAATGATTTGAATAGTTAATCACATGAGATTTTATAATTGATCGATCCATTGAATTGAAGACCCCCCCCTCCTGTTTCATTATTGAGTGGCCCCTATTTATGTAGTCTTGGCCTTTTCATGATTTTCGTCCTCTGAATTTATCATGTTAATATGAGGGGGGGGTTGAATGTTACCGGGTAGCGGGCGCTGCTACTGCCTACTGCTTATGCTACTGCTACTGCTGCTGCTGCTACTACTACTACTACTACTACTACCACTACTACCACTACTACTACTGCTGCTGCTGCTGCTGCTCCTCTTCTTCTACCTGTGCGTCTACTAAAACAAACAGTAGCAGTAACAATAGAACCCAATCCTGTATTTTTCACCTAGACCCTTAAACCCTACCGCTTCTTATTGTACTTAATTTTGTATACAGAAGATACCAGACATAAAGCTAGGTCGCCTAAAAAAGGGGTAGGGTTTAAGGTTCGAGGCATTGGCCTAAATAGTTACCTAAATGAGCTAAGTCTAAACTCTTAGTATCTCCCTCAGTAAGCCCTAACAATAACGCCCAATCCTCTATTTATTCCTGAATTCCCAACCACCAGTCAGTCGACCTAAGGCTATGTCTCTTGCTTTGAGTTTGCAAAGCTGTTCGCAGGGAGCTTACTTCCAGTTTAGGGGTTAGGGTGTAGGGTTCAGGGGCTAGGGTTTAGGGACCCGGAAATGGGCCTCTGGTGGCACTTAGGCCCTAATGGCGGGTGGTTGGAGGGTCTAGGTTGACAAGAGCTTATTGGTGGCCTTGCACTTTGTTGCAATCTGTTGTTACCCGTGGGTTAGGGAGCCTACTTATAAAGGGCTGCAGTAGGATTATCATGGGTTGATTGAGGAGATATAGAACGCTGCCCGACTCCAGGATCTCTCAAAAGCCAAGCAGAAGGTTTACAGCTTCATTCTGGGGAAGCCGCTTTTTGTTTCTTGAAACTTTCATGCGGGAGATTCTCAAATTGTCCCTTGTATAACCCTAGCAAGGACCCCATGATCCCCTTACAGCCGGCAAGCGTCCGAAGGGTCACGGGGGGGCCCTGTGGTGGCGATTTTTGTGAAGTTGCTAGCTGACTGTGCAACCTATTCTAAGCATAAGTCCAGTACGGAGATCAAAAATAGGGTCATGAGCCAAGCTTCACAGAGTTCCATGCACCTTCAAGCTAAGCAGGGAGCTTTATTCCCCTTATATGAAATAGTGGGAGAAGGGGATTCTACCGCGGATGCGAGAGCCCTTGAGTCGCACAGCATGCAGTTCAGGGTTTAGAGAGGCACACGTGAGTAGAATATAGGGTTGCGCGGGGGGAATGGACAAGAACACGGAAAGTATTATAGTATTTAGGGTTCAGGGTTTCAGGGATGGATACATTTAGAATCGTCGAGAATCAAATGGATATGCTTAGTTACAGAGCTGCGGGTTCATGGCTGTTTTTCTTGGGCAATGTAACCCTAAAAACCTAAACCCTGAACCCTGGCGGCGCATGGGCACGTATGCGCAGTCAGGGCTTACGCATCCACTCAGTATGTTCCACTTGCTTGGTTCAGTTTTGGACCACCGACCGGCTAGTATGTCACCTGGCGTACTGTCAAACAACGTGCATACTGTTCGCATCAGCAGCGGGACGCCTCAGACGCCTGTCACAGTTCCCCGTGAAGGAGCCGCTGCCAGGCTCCACGCGCTCCGCAGACCGCTCCCTCCCCGTCCTGCCCTTGACGAGGGAGAGCTCGGCGCCACCGGCCACAGCAAGGCTCCGTCATGGGCCTCACCTTGAGGCTCTTTTTTCTGCTTTGTCTCAGCCGAGGGCCCCGCAGAATGTGTAGGCCTGCTAGCCGAGCGGATCCCCACAACAAGGACCCTCATGAGGCGCTTTCTCGGGGGGATGAAGCATAATTCCTCTCTTGCATGTTTTTTGTTAGCTACGTCTCTTTGGACTTGGACCGTCAGCTTGCTTGCTAAACCCTAAGTTCCAAGCCCGTAAAGCCTAGCCTCCGAAGCCCCCCACAGGCCTTTGAAAGTTATCAGATTGCAGCCCCCAAACCTTATAAATTCCCACGCTCCAAGCCTTTGTAGATCTTTTTAGGGTTTGAAGTTTAGCGTATTGGTGTTTTTAGAGTTTAGGGTTTTTAGGGCTAGGGGGTTTTAGGGTTGAGGATTAAGGGTTCAGGGTTTAGGGACGAAGCCCGGGGTAGCTACCATCAATACCGATCTGCCGTACGTCGGTTCGTGCTTTGTGTCCTGCGAGCAGCGTTTTGCTTTTACAAGACTCTAAGGTTCAAGAACTATTGGTAGCCACTCTCCGGCAAAAATCTCCAGCACTAAACCCCAAAGGGCATGACAACATCACTGCCGACTCTGTCGAACACCACACCTTGACGCAAAATGTGGGAGTTTCCTAAAATTAGGTGTACTTTTTTGGTCGGGAATCCCATAATAAGGATTATAGTATTTTAGTGTCCATATTGGGGTTGCCTTGTTTTGGGGAACTAACATGTATGTAGCAGAGAGTTCAAAGCCCACTGCAACAGCAGAAAAGGCGAAGACCTGACAGCAGGAGTTAGATACTTATAACCAACGGTTTAGTGTTGCTTACACCCTAATGAGTAGGCATAACTGGTACAACTCATACAGCTGTGGGTACTTAGGGCAGTCGGCCTCTTCGGCTTTAGGATCTATTGGGCTGAGGGCTTAGCATCTAGGGTTCAGGGCTGCCTTTCAAGAAGAAGAAACCCTTGCCTACTCTACAGAATAAGACCAAGTCCGTTCGGCCCGTCTGATACTGGCCCATATACCCCTAGGTTACATCCCTAAAGCCCTAACCACCCAAACCCCCTAAACCGTAAACACCCGTAAAAAGCCTTAAAACCTTGAGAAACCCTTATAAAAGCCCGAAAGCCTTAAGAAACCCTTAAAAGCCCTCAGCCGAGGTCATTCAGTTCTTAGGGCCCGAGCAGTCCTTGCAACTGGCCTCTGCTTCAAAGGCTTGGATTAGTGTTTAGGGTTTTAGGGTTTAGGGACATGGCTTTAGTGCCCTTAGGGCAGTTTCAGGGTTTAGGGTTAAGTGATTTAGGGTCATGGCTTTAGTGCCATTAGGGCGGTTTAAGGGTTTAGGGTGTCAGGTTTAGTGACCTGAATCCTAAACCCTAAACCCAACATGGTAGTTTCCATATTCTTCTTTTTCCCTCATATAACCTTGCATTATACTCTATATAGCCTTGTTCCCGATTACCTGGAATGTTTACGGAGCAGGGCTAAATGGTCATTAGGGATTAGAGTATAAGGGCTGAGGAACAGGGTTTAGACATTGAATTCAGGTTTTTGGGCTTAGGGATCAGGATTCAGGATTCTAGGGTCTAGGAAAGGCGTGGGGTTCTTTTGCAAGATGTCGGGGTCCCCTTCAATGGCGTATGTTTAATGTTGAAAGTATTAGGTATAGGGTATTGAACTTTGTTTGTAAGTGGGTCTCGAGACGGTCATAGAGGGGTCCCTTTATTAAAGGGTTGTAGCGTTCTACTTTTGAGAGCTTAAAGGGGTTAGGGTTTAGGGACTAGCGAATGAAAGATAAAATGACTACTATTATATAACTTGGGGCGGTTTGGGTTTATTGGGTTGTTGTAGTTGTGTGCCATGATTCCCTACAGGGACTCCAGTATGATAGTTCGTGCAAGGTAAAAGCTTCATGGATTTCAAGGTCTTATAACCCGAATTGTAACAACTGGGTTTATGTAGGTTGCCCTAAGTACGTATAAGGAGGGCAATGTCCCCAGTTATAAGCAGGTACCAGGCCCCGGGAACCTTCAGCATATATACTGCCCTAGACCCTAAACCCTAAACCCTAAACCCTAAAACCCTAAACCCTAAACCCTAAGCCCTAGACCCTAAACCCTAAACCCTAAACCGCATGTAGGGAAATCACCTTTGGGCCTCTCTCTTTGAAGGGTTTTGTCCATGATTCTCTGTTATGTTTGGGGGCCAGGTAGTGCTTCGGTCCTTGAAGACTGCGGAGGCGTCGTGAATCCTAGGACTACCATGGGACCCCCCAAATGACCCCTAAACCCTAAACCCTAAACCCTCCCTGCCAAATAATAGCTTCGCATCAGCCTCAATGAGCCTGAAAAGTCGCCAATAATCTTAAACACAAGGCCTTACCTTGAGTGACACTGGAGTTAGGCATTATAACCCCTAGTAAGTAGGCCCATCATAACCCTATTGGAACCCATTATAAGCAGGTTACCAAACCCATTTGCAACTTCAGGGGCCTTCAAAGTAGCTTGTTCAGGGCCCTAGACTTTCAACCCCAAAACCTAAACATTAAATAGGGTTTAGGGTTTCGGGTTTAGGCTTTAGGGTTAAACCCCTAAATCCCTCAACTCACAAACCCTAAACTCCTTAACCCTAAACCCTTGTGAGGGCACGGGCGCCCAACCTGCCTCCGCGTGAGCCATAGTCTAAACTCCTAGCATCCCCCTTGACAAACCCCTATCATAGTTCCCTATATGGGAGTTTCCCAAAATTAGGGGTACCTCATCAGGGGTCCCCATAATAAGGGTTATACTTTACGAGGGTCTATATTGGGATTCCCTGATTTTGGGAGTCTACCATGTAATCCCTTACTTAACCCCCTTTGAGGAGTTTAGACTATGAACCCTAAACCCAAGACCCTAAACCCTGCACCCAAAAACCTAAAACCCAAAACCTTAAACCCTAAACCCAAAAACCTAAAACCCTAAACCCAAAAACCTAAAACCCTAAATCCCAAACCCTAAACCCAAAACCTAAACCCTAAACCCAAAACGCT